>JAQIVZ010003569.1:0-13362 GCA_034700945.1 Arrhopalites spinosus
TAGAAAATAATCATTTTTAATTTGACGAATTTCGACGCCACTCAAAAATTTTACCGGAATTATGGCCAATAAAACTACATAGGTTCGAATTGCTAGAAGATCTAGGCATTAAAGTTAAATACAATAATTAACTTTTGCAATTAAAGAGTGTCACATTAATGTGCATACTAAAAAAACAAAATCATGTAAACAAATTCCCTTCATCAAAAAATTTATTTCTATAAAAAATCATGCTCCGGAAAATCCCTCTCTCTCTCTCTTGTACTACACGCATACAGTGTCAAATTTAATATATTTATCCTTAGTAGAAAATTAAAGCTAAAATAGCAATTAAAATATTTGAGTCTGTTCTCACAGCATTCACTCAAAATTTCATAGAGGGGAAGCCAGTACAAAGATAAAGTTCTTTGAAGCTCCACAGGCGTTCACGGAACGAACTGTAACTCACCAAACGTCACTCAAAGAAATTGACTGACGGTTTGAGGTTCAAACGTCCCTAAAATCTATCCGGAGTACGTACTCATGTCCAAGCTCCCCAGGCCCAAAGCAAAAGCATAGCCAGCTTTCTGTCCTCTACCTTCTCCCCATTACAGTGACTGAGATTCTCGACCGAAAGTTTCTCGAAAGCATGTTGAAAGTATGTTGAAAGTATATTGAAAGCATGTTTCAACCTGTATCTCTTTACATGCACGTACATACTATTATGCTCAACATGAAACCTGTGCCCTGTTGCACTATTCTTTGGCTGACGAGTATTTTATTTATGTGAAGGGAGTTTGAAAACAAATCATTTTTACATGTTAGTTATTTTATTTATTCATATACAAAAATCAAATATAATTTTTTCTGTCATTACTAACAAATAGCTGCCTTCTTATCATAATAATAATAATTAAATATATAAATGTAAGTCTTGAATTCATTATTGAAAGTATGTTGAAAGTACTTTTTGTATGTTAAAATAATGGCACGTATTTTTTTAAATGAAAATACTTTGTAAATACTTTAAGTTAAAAATACTAAACGGGACAAGCGTTGAGAAAAACATTTGACAAATGAGCCATATCTGTCCAATCTTTTCTTTGACGATTTATGACGATATTTCGAATGCATCCATGGAATTGGCTCTTCTTTGACCGACTAGTACCATCTAAAATCATTTAATTGTTTAAAATTTAATATTAAATAATATTTAACATTTATTTATCATTTTCTACCTTCCATACTCCCAATAAAAAGTGAACCAGAGACAAAATTTCCATGACCAAGTCCATTAATTCTTGTGACCGGGGCCTCCACGGCATAAATTGGTTGCAAGGAATCTACTCTTAATGTGATGGCACCATTTTCGTAATTGGCTTTAATTGAGTGCCATTGACTGTTACAAACGTAACCAGGATCTGACAAAAATTCTTGTCTGGCTTCGATCGAGCCACCCGGTCCTACTGACTCTCTTGCTACCACCTAAATTAAAAATTTTGGTTATTCAAATTATTTCTGGAATTAAAAATTAAATTTTTGTTAATTTACTTGGCCATCCTCCAGAAATATTGAAAAGGTTGGAAATTTGGATGAACTGCTTGAAATAAAACTGAGAAGGACGCCATTTCTAGCATCACTGCGGAATTCCAATTCCATCTCAATCAGATTCCCCAAAGTGAAATTATGTGCTGAAAATTAGTAGAATGAAATTAATTTATTGGTTGGAATTTAAATTCCAAAAATTAAATTTAAGTTTTAAAATTGTTTTTACAGTAAATGGCGTAGCCTCCAGGCTTAAAAAATGTTCCAGATTGAACATCACGGAAACATGGATTCACATTATGTAAAATGGTGTGATGTGAGTCTAAATTTAATGCTTGGGAATTTACAATTAAATTTCTCATACATCCCTTGAAGTAGTCTGGTTTCTGAATCCGATTTAAATTAAAAATACAATTAAAATCGGAAATTAAATAGTTTAATTAATATTAAAGATTATTTTATTACTGAATTTTCAAAACAGTCTTGACCACCAGCTGGTGAACCACCCAAGTAAAGTTTAGAAATTGTTTTTAATTTGGGCACTTTAGTTTGAGTCACATTGACATAGTCCACGTATAAGTACAATTTATCCTCTGCTTTCACAATGGTGACCTTTTAAAAATAAAAACATGATTTTATTTTCAAAAAATTATTCAAAATTTTAAAAATATGACTTTACTTGATGCCAAAGGCCGTCATTTAAATTGGTCACTTTAGACAAAAGCTCTTGTGTTCTATCACTAAATAATTTTACAGTAATTTGTCCATCTTTAAGAAATGAAGTTAAACAATGTCCGCCATGCCCCTTTCGTTTCTGCAAAAATTAGTCAATTAAAAGACCATTTCATTTTTAAACCTTTAATTGCAATTAAATATTGAAAAATTACCACTCCCTTGAAAAACAGTCCATTTGGATAAAATCTGTCAACAAAATGAATGTTAAAACAATTATAATTCGATTCAAAAATAATTATTTAATTATTTTAGTGTAGCTGCAACTCACGTTCTAAATTGAAAAGTCAAGTTAAAATTTTGTCGTAGACTTTTGGATCCATCTAAAGTGAAAGTAGCATAAGAGTCCGGAGTATCACCAAGTTGCAAAGCCTTCAAAGGATCCTCTTGTTCTATCAATCTTTGACTGGACAAACAAGAGTGGTCCGCATACGGACGTTCAAATCGAATTCCAGGTAACTCCACCGTCGCTGGGTACAAAAATTGGGAAGGAAGTAAATTGGACGCAAAATTAAAATGACCAGGACATTGGCCCATATTATGATTTTTGTACGTGATGGGATAGTTGAAGCTTAGAAGCCTACAAAATTAAAATAAAAATATTTTAATAACCTTCCATAAAATCATTAAATATAAAAAAGTACTCTTTTCCGAAATAAACATTTTGGATACACCCAGAAAAGCCACGAGTGACAGAGAGTGGTGTATGCAAAAATTGCTTCTTAATTTCTTCACTCATTCCTCCAATAAATAATCCACCATATTCAGGTGCCGAAATTGTTGGTGACTTTTTCGGCAAACGAGTTTCACCCATTTCCCCATCATCGATGAATATGATGACCCTAATTAAAATTATCATGACATTAAACAAATAAAAATAATTGATTAAAATTTTATTCTTTCTTACCTTCGATTTTTTTTGACTAATCGAAACGAATGAAATTTGCCATCATCATAACGAGTCTCATTTGTCACCAAGTCAGTGGGTCCATGAGACACCCCAAATTGAACCCGAATTTTACCATTATCAGAAAGATACACAGCGTAGTAGGGTTCAGCTGGTGCATTATTTGTCTGACAAATTAAATTTTAAATTAAATTAATAAAAATTAGATAAATAAAATATTTTAAAATTAATTCTTACCCCTCTCGCAAAAGTGGATAGTAAAATGAGTCCAGTGGGAGATAAAGTTTTGAAACTGAATCCCAAAACAAAATCTTTGCCCATTGACTCTGCTTGATACTCTCCATAGCCATCCCCTTCAAAGCTGGCAACATGGATTTTCTAAAATTAAATTAAATTGACAATTAATTAATTTAATTCAAAAAATTATGCACTATTTATACCTTTCCACCACAAGATGATTCTACGCCAAAATGTAAGCCAGAGATGAGATCAAGTGTGGAGCTATCAATTAAAATTTTTTTCATACAGCCAACAAAAGGAACCAAAGTAACTTTTTCATGCCATTTCTTTGGATTAAAAGCAGGTGAAAGTCCTCCTATTTGATACGAAGCACTATTCAATTCCAGTGAAATTCCTGGAGAATCTCTTTCTTCTTTGTAACTATTTTTGTCTACTGAGATTTGAGCTGAAATAAAAAAAAATTATAATTTCTATTTTGAAATATTATTTCAAAACTGATTTACCTGTCTGTTGCCCTTTTTGATAAACCCACATGGCCCGTAATTTGACCCACTCTCCAGTATTAAATTTGTCAGTACTCGTAGACTCAATTTGAAGCCAATCAGCTCGATTTTCCCAAGAATGTCTCACTTTCATAACCACCCCACCATCTCTCAATTCCAATGAGATCAATTGACCAGTTTTTTCATTGACAGTCAAAAAAAGTAAAGCTGTCTCAGAGAAAGTTTTAAATTCTATTGAAATGTCAAATAATTTTGGATTGTATATTTTATCAATTCTGTCCACTAAAGCATAGCCACGACCATCAAAATAAAATTCCAAGTCTGACGAGGGTAAATTTTTAAAATTGGGACACTCAGTACATGGAGCACATCCTTCGTTACCCACAAAATTCCAAATTCCAACTGGACGCTCATTCACCACTAAATTGTGAATGCACCCACTAAGGCCATTAGGAACCAAGCCAGCCCTCATTAATTTAGACATGCCTCCTATGTGGATTAAATCGTCAGGAGATAAATTCATTAGTGTTGATTCTTCTTCAGAATTTTGATAAAATATGGCGGTAGAAGGACTATCATCCTCAAAATCAGTTGCTCCTCTCACATCCAAACCGACAGAGGAGCCAACCCTGGATTTTAACTGACAATTAGTATTTGTTTAAAATTTAAAATTTAAATGAAGGACGAACCTTTCAAATATAATTTGAACCCAATGACCATCAGGATCTTCCGAATTTCCACTGACGCTTGTAAATTTTTTTGGGTGGACTAATGTTCGTAATCCCGAACCCAACTCCCAACTTGCCTTGATTCGTGAGTCGACCATTTCAATTGAAATGTAGTCCTCCTGTTAATTTAATTTTTAATTAAACTAATTTATTAATTTAATTATTGTTAATTATTTACGTTTAGAGAACTCGGCCAATAAAACAAGAGTGAGTCGGATGGAGAAGTCGGAGCAAAATTGAATCTGATTGATGTGGCATCGTCCACTGTTGGCCATTTAAAAAGTCGGAAGCAAGTCCCTGTCTCATCAGAACCAATTGAAACTGTTACCTGTAATTTTAATTTTTAATGGTGAAACTTCAGTTAAATTAATAATTGTTCAATTATATAAATTACCGTATCAGACATGTGTCTTGATTGAGTAATTAAAGCTTTTAATCTTCTCATTCGATCTTCAATGTCATCCATTTTAATATTCATCCCTCGTCTTCTTGACTCCACAATCCCTTCAAGTTCATTTGATTTGTCCGTGTTTGTTTGTACATTATGAACTGTAAAAATTAAATTAATTATAATTTAATTCACAGTAAAATAATCAATAAATTTACTTACTTTGAACGGTCAAATCAACAGCACTGAGAGAGGCACCCCCTTTAATGGCATCAATTTTAACTTTAAGATCATGATGAACCTTTAACTCTGTTTCCATTACGTCCATACTCGTCTCATTAACTTTGTCTGCAATTTCCATTATTCTTTCAAGAAGTTCTTCTAGTCTCAAATCTAAATTAAAATTAGCAGAAAAATACGTAAATCATTGAAATAAAATGACTTTTTAATTAAATTAATTTACTCTGTGCTTACTCTCATCAAATCGTTCCATTTTATTAAAAATGGTTCTTAATGTCTCATTCCCAATTTTAATCTTCCGGTGAAGATCATCCATGTAAGTCTTGACCACAACAAGATTATTTCTCATGGCCGTCTCCACAATCCCTGACAAAGTCAATCCTTGTTGAATTAAATCTGCTGATGTGTCCACCAAGTTGTCCATTGTGGAAGCTTCTATCAATTCCTTAATCTAAAAATAAATAAAAAACAATACACAATTTATTTAATTAAAATTTAATTAGGATGCTATTTAATTTAATTTAATTTTACCTTGATGCCAGTTTCTCTGGACAAAGCAGAAACATTGAAAGCAACCTCCAGTGCTTTTTCAAATCCATCAATAATTCGTTGATAAGCAGTAACTGCATTTAAAGAATGAGAGCCATTGACCCTCACTGACTGGAATAAAGCGTGTATGTTGTTGGCTTTCATCTGGAGCATTTTGACCTACAAAAATAAAATTTTACATTAAAATAATTAAATTAACAATAAATTAACATTAAGAAACTTTACGTGTTCAAAAGCAGGTTGAGCAAATTCAACTCGATAAATTGGGACTCTATCAAATAAATCCATATCACGTCTCTCTACTTCTTTCGACGAGTTCCGTAGGGCTTGAGACATGTCTTGGATCATCTTAAATATAAATATTAATTAATTATGTTGTAAATTATCATTTTGAGTTAATTTTTAACTGTCTTACCTCTATAACTTGCTCAATTTCGTTGAGAATATGTTTGCCATCACTTAACTTGTCAGAAATCATGAGTGTGTTCATATCCATTTCAACTGTCATGTTGTCAATCATTTCCAAATGATGTTGTGCTGTTAAAAAATGTTGTCGTCCCGTAAATGTCACTTCTTGAGCCTGGATAAAATAATAATTAAATTTAAATATTGAAAACTGAATAAAATAAATATAGTTAAGTACCAGTAACGTATTTTTCTCTGCAAAACTCAAATGATTCATCAAATCCTCCAATTTATCACGAAGTGAATTAATTCTCTGGAACAAATTCCCTGAGAGAGTTGTATTATAAACAGAATTAAAAACAAGATCACGAATATTATTAGCCAAATCCATTTCCAATTCGGTTTGTCTTTGTACATCAAAAAAATTGATGGGTTTCAACATTTCCACTATTTCCTTTGCTTCAATCTTGGCTTCTTCTGGATTGGCCAAAGGAATATTTCCATGAATATAATCTTGTAAATTGAACACAACATCACTCATGTCATCTCTAATTAAATTAATTTTATCCACAATATTTAAACTCTTTCCAGCCAATAAAGTGGCTAATTCTGGTAGTCCATCCAAACCTAAAGTTTTTAATTCATCCAGTCGAACCATTAAAATATTTGCCACTTTAGTATAAGTTGGAATATCATCAATGAAAACTGAGACGGCAGTTAAACTATTCACTCTGTTCATTACACTGTTAGTTAAAACTTCATAGGTGATTAATTTTCTCCATACGGCTGCTGCTTCTGGTGATATTTTAATTGAAAATAAATCACTGGCGATGTCATCAACATCACGGAAAAGAGTTCCAGTACATTGGTCGTCACAGGATGTGCATACTTTTCCAATTATAATGTGGGTTTCCTAATAAAGAAAATTATTATAATTAAACTATTTGAAATTAATTTTTAGTTTGTGTAATTCACTTACAGAAAATCTTGTCGTGTTGCCACGTTCATTTGTGTGCCATTTTGAGCAGCGACTACAATCACGACCTTTTACTCCAGGTCGACAATTACATTGACCCGTAATCTCATGACATTCATCACTGACACTTCCAAATGCATTGCAATTACAAGACTGACAGTTGCCATTGGCTTCTCCATAATAGCCATAGTCACATCTCTCACATGTTCTTCCCGTGTATCCTTTTTTGCAGAAACTGATCAACAAAAAGGTAATTAATTTTGGAAGATGATTTTTTATATTAATTAAATTTTTACCATTGAAATTGATCAAATGTCCCTGGTTGGAGACCACAAGCATCAGCATGATTATTCCAAATGGTGGGGCATGGACAAGGACTACATTTTTCATTTGGATCTCCGTAATATCCGGCCGCGCAAATATCACAATCTGGACCGGATGTATTATCGCTACAATTCTAATACGAAAATAATTAATATTAGTTGAGCAATTAAAATTAATTAAACATTATTTTATACTCACTACACAATGTCCACTCTCAGTGTCACAAGTGTCAGAACGTCCATTACACTCACAAGGTTTGGCTTGACCCACTAAATCAATTATGACAGTACTCGTGATAAATTCTCTCTTGTACCATCGATAATAACCAATTTTTGGATTTTGGCAACTTGTCGAATTGTATTCTGGGGGACATTCACAAACTTCAATTCCATGGGCCATGGCATTGTCCATTTCATTGTGGGGGATTGCAATGTCCAGAGATACGTTGAAAATTCTGATCATAAATAATTAACTTAATTACCTATTAGATGTAATAATTTTTTGAGACATCATAATTAAATTTATTAATTTCAAAGAACGTACGTCACATTGAAGACTTCGGGAGCATTTGTAGCTCGAATTAAAATATGTTGTAAATTTTGCATGGCCACCATCATCACTTCTTTTGTCACAATTCCATTGTACGGTCCATGTTTTAATTTCCACATGTCTTCGTGTAGTCTTTTTACGTAAAAAATAAATATTTCAATTAATTTGTAAATTAATTATTATCAAAAATAATATTTATACCGAATTTCAACAAAGCCACTGGAGGTCATCTTGTTTGGATAATGCTCTAGAATGAGCTTGTAGTTCCCTTGAATTTGAACTAGTGGGTATGATGATAATATTCCAGGTGAGAATAAAGAGCTTGTGCTTGTTGAAGTTATGTGAAAACGTAGGTATCCATTGTACGATAAAACCTAAAGACAAATTACAATTAATTTAATTGCAATAAGTGGCTGAATTATTAAAAAAATTGAATTTTCATTCTCTTACTTTGTCACCAAGAAATATGTGGGGAAGCTGCCAATACAATGGAGCTCCAAAGGAAATATCATTCTCAATGAAAATTGTTTCACTTGTATCTGGGATTACGATTAAATTATTGACCTACCACAAATTAATTAATTAAATGCACGACAAGAGAATATTATTCATTTTATTGTACAACAAGTAAAATTAGTTGAAAACGACGTAAAATAAAATATATTTTAACTATTTTTAACTCATCACAATGACGTGAATTTTTTGTTTTATTAATAATTCAGTCTCTTTTTAGTTTTTCCACTCAAAATGAGTCTCAAATAGCGCTTTACCAATAAAAACAATTTTCTTGTCCTAATTTTTATTTTGTAATTTAATTTAAAATTATTTCAGGGTCAGAAATGTTGGCGTTTAAATAAAATAAAAATAAATTATTCACTAAAATTAATAAAACTTGGACGCCGTTCTATTTAACTGACGACATTTTGTGAATCTTTATGTTCAAGATCCTCAAGCGTTTTGTTTTTAAAAAGTCGTTGAACTTGTACGGTCAAGCATGATGGCCAAAACAAATTCTAATGACTCTGTTCATTCATTGGTTTATTGTTGTAATACAAGTTCATTTAATCTTTTTGGGACTGGCTATTATTACTGTTTGTATTCATTTTTACCATTTTCAGTTGATTGTCAATTTGTCCAGTTCGAATTTCAATGTAACGGTCTGTGGGCAGTGCTAACTGTAAAATTATACCAAATTATCAAATTATTTTCTCTTTGGACAGAATTTATGAAAAAAAAGAAATTTACATGTACAAAATGACAAGTTTCTACAGGTAAAGTTAAAGATATGAAAAGATTTGTACAAGCTAAATATATAAAAATGTTTCACATAATATTTACAATTTTGTACAGACGTCAACATAATATTTACCATCCATTTACCCATTATTAAAAATTTCATCCACCCATGTCACGCAAATTATTTAACAAGCAAACAATCAGGGATACAATTAATTAAATCTAAGACGCAATTTGAACAAATATTGTGGGTAGTCACGAAAAATATTAACAATGGAATGTACATTACTAAAAGCTCCGAATTTCAGATTTCTGTGTCTGTTTTGGATTGGACGAACATTAAATACTTAAATTATTTACAGTCTTTTTTATTGTCTATCAATGACAAATGACAATAATTCACATTTACACCAATTGACTTGTTAAAGCTTTGGACAAAATATGTACAGATTGTTTGTTTGAAATGTATTCTGAATATTTGCGTACATTAATGTAGCACCGGTCTTGTCCATCAAAATAAGGAACAAATAAATGATACGGTCCACCTGTAAGAGTTCTCCTTACCACCAAATTTTGCGAATTTAGTAGTCCAAGCTGTGTGAAAGTTTTAATTTTTAAATTTAACCAAATTGGAATTTGTGAGGGAGTGAGTATAAAATTATATTAAATTCATTAATTTTATGAAACTTTTTCTGTCTTTTCTGAAACCTTAAATTAAATTTATATGTAACAATTAACTTGGCTTACAAAATTAGTCTCATTTTGTGTGCTGAATTTCATGAGAAAGAAATGTGAAAAGAAAATCTTATTCTACTTTTTCGAAATAAAGTTAAAATTAATTAAAGTTTTTGAACTCACTCTCTCCCATTTAAAATATCCTTGTGAACATCGATTTGTTCGTTGAAAACAAAAACATTCCATGCAACCTTCCGGACTTGCGATGTCCAAACCGTAGGTACCTTTAATAATAAATAAATATTATTAAAATATTGGAGTCACTGAAAAACTACTGAAAAAGTACGCCACAAATTATTTACCTTCTCGACAACGGTCACATTTCTTTCCATCCACATTTGCCTATAAAAATTTAATTAAGTTGTATTAATTCTGTTTAATTTTTGGAAGCAAATATGAAAATTTACTAAGGTTTTGTTAACTACCTTGCACTGACATTGTCCCGTCAAACTGCAGCTACACACACCATTACTATCACAATAACGAGACTCTGTACCAGCAGCGTCACATTGACAGGAAGTACAAGTGGTGTAGTTGTTTAAATAATATCCAAATTTACAAACGTCGCATTTGTCCCCCTCAAATCCTGGCAGGCAGCTACACTTTCCAGTTTCCGGTGAACATTGTGGAGTGGTCGATCCATGTTGACTGCAGTTGCATTCCTACACAAATAATCCAAATGAAATTTCATTTTCATTCTTCAAACTTTGAAAAAAAATCCGAACTTTGCAGCCTCTAATTGGAGAATGACCCCAGAATCCGATTTGGCATTTTTCACAAGTGGACCCCTCTGTATTTGGTGGACAAGCACAGCGTCCGTCTTGAGCATCACAAATATGTCCAATCTTGTCACATGGATCACATTCTAAACGAAAAAATTTAACGCAATTAAATAAATATTTACTGCCAAGTTTATATTTTGAAATTACCTTTACAGCCTTGGGATGATAATCCATAAAATTTATCTGTAATGCAGTGATCGCAGTGCAAGCCATCAACTCCTGGTTTACCTAAATAAATAAAAGTAAAGACGACACTGTTTAATTACTATGTTTAATTTAAAAAATAAACAATGCTTACAAAAACATTGGCCAGTGTCTAGATCACAGGAATTCTCAGTGGAACCCATTGGGTCGCAGTCACATTTTTCACAGCCAGCTCCAGAACCAATATTCCAATAACCAACCTGAAATTCAATCGTACATTATTTATTATTTATAACAATTAGGAACCTAAAGTCAACTATTTCAGGTAAAACTATTAAAATTACCGAGCATAATTCACATCTTCTTCCTTCTACGTGAGGTAAGCAGTGACTATCAGATTCAAAAAAATTATTTAAGATTTCTAAATTATTCAACATTATTGAATTTTGAAATGACAAAATTCTGTACCATTGTCCCGTCTTGAGGTCACAGAGCGGAGAATCTGAGCCATCTGAATGACACGCACAAGCTAAAATTGGAAATAAGATCTTTAAAGATTTTGTGTGACAAAATATTTAAAGTAATAATTAATAAATTAAGTACATGTGCAGCCGGAGTAACCAAAACTAAAGTGTAGATCATTACACTTGTTGCAAAATCGTCCACCTATTTTTGTTAAAACCAGATAAAATATTTTCAATTTTTTAAAAATTCAAAGTTTCATTTTAATAATAAAATTAATTAATTTCCACGTACCAATTCCCGTTTTACAAGGGCACTGTCCAGTAGTTTGATTACAAATGTGAGAACTAGAGCCCACAGTATTGCAATCACAAGAAGGACAACCTTCTTTTGGACCACCATGTCCTTCCTATGAAATTTAAATAAAATATTTTAAATTGTCACAACATTTATCTGTAATTTAAAAATATTTCATTCTTACAATACACTTTTCGCAATGCAACCCCTCAAAAAATTGTTTGCAGTAACACTGTCCAGTCTGAGCATCGCAATTACTATTCAGTGACCCTTCCGCTTCACAGTTGCAAGCTAAACAAAAAATAATTAAAATAGCCTGAAAATATTAAATAAATAAATTATAATTATTGTACGTACGGGTACAAGTTCCATTGACAGGATAATAGCCAACCAAGCACTCGTCACAATTCCATCCAACCGTATACTTGGGACAAACTAGACACTCTCCAGTTAAATGATCACAAATATTAGCACCAGGATTGGAACTTTCCCCGGACAAAAGATCTCCATTACAATTACACGGTTTACAAGTATCCCCTGGTTGAGCTGGATTGCCATAATATCCATTTGCACATCTGAAAATAATTTTAAAAATTAATTATTTTGAAATTATTTTTAATTAAAATATTTACCTTTCACAATAGGGCCCTTCATAAGCTTCGGGACATGTGCAAAGGTAACTATTTCCACTGATGGCACAAGTAGGGCTAAAATTATTGGAGGGGATTGACAGAGGACATTCACATGGTTTGCAGGAATGAATTAATTCAGTACGTGGATCCCCATAAAAACCATCTAAACAAGTTTGACATTTGTCTCCCGTTGTGTTGTGCTCGCACGTCTAAAATAATACAAAATAATTTAGGAAATGTTCAAATAAAATATGATGCAAATGAATTAATTAATAATTAATTAATAAAACTCACAAAACAATTGCCTTCAAAATCACATGAAGATGAATGTCCATTACAGTCACATTTAATACATTCATTGAGCCATGAATCTTTACTGCTTTTCCGATAAGAATAGGCACACTGTTCACATGAACTTCCGGCATATCCTATAAATTAAAATAATTTTAACAATTAAAATTATTCTTCCTCTTCTTCCCCCGTGCGCGTCAATTTTATTTTTTAAATTAAACATTATAAATGAAAGAAATTTTTCTAAAACTTACCAGGTGGACAAGCACACACTTCAACAGACGAAGCAAACTTGTCACCAGCTAATTGTGGATGACGATTATGGTCAGCTGTCTCAACAATTATGGAATGAAGCATTCCTTCAATTTGATCTGTATGAAATTTAGCCCGTAAAAGTAGTCGCTTGATATCTGATAATCCTTCCATGACGTCATATCTTGTACAGGGCGTTCCTTGATGACCAGCCGTGATTACTCTAAAAAGAAAATTTAATTTCAGAAAAAAATAGTCAAAATATATTTTAAAACACAATTAAAATTGGAAGTACCTTTGAATCACATTATTATCCACATCGGGTAGTACAAAACAATTAATTTCATTTAATTTAACTTCAATTGTGGCATTATTTCCATCGTAAAAATGGTGACTGAAGGCTAACATGGAATTTGTACTCTGAATAATTACATCAAATTCTGGAATTGGACGACCGCTAGTGTCT
>JAQIVZ010003570.1:0-13357 GCA_034700945.1 Arrhopalites spinosus
AATTATTCTCTGCACTCACTTTCCTCACCATCCAATTCACCAACATTTCCAAAAAGGGTCAAATATTGTCCAACAAAAATGGGGAGAGTTTCAAAATTGAGCAGAATTGAAATTTGAAAAATTGAAGGAAAAGAAAAGTAAACGGCGGCAAATTGGGAATGAATTTGAAGGGCCTGGGGTGCATTCTCGTCCAAATTAATTTGAATGGCTCGAAACAAAACAAAAGAAAAGTAGGAAAAAGTGATCAAAACGTTAAGGGCCCACAAAAAGAGTCGGAGGGGGGACTTGATCAATTCAATTCCATTTTTAGTGTCATTCCATTTGTAGGAATGAGTTTGAAAATATTCTCCATATTTTAATCCCATCCTCAACATCAAATAAATTCGTGGCGACACAAGTACCATTTTAGCACTGTACAAGTTTTTAGTAGGAGCCCAGCGGGAAATTCAAAAATTAAAAATCCAACTTTTTCTAAATCTTAATTATGGTTGTGGATTGTGTGGTTGGTACAGATTCAGTACAGAGAATGATAAAAGTGGCAGTTTGAAAAATAATAATTTAATGTGTCTTGTTTTATGTTCGCCGCATAGAAAATTATTTTTAAAATGCCACCGCTTGTAAATACGAAAAATTATGGCGATTCTACACTAGGGTCAATATTCGGATGGTTGTGAGAGAGAAAAATAAATTGAAAAAGTTAAAATGAATTGAAAAATTGAAATTAAATAAAAATCAATTATTCTAGAAGGGAGTTAAAATTGAAATGAGTTTCATTCTCGAACGATCCTTTCAATTTACTTTGACTCCTTTTAAGACAATTTTAATTTAACGGCTCTACCATTTAATTTGAGAAGCAATAGAAATTTTTAGCTATAAATATTTCATATTTTCATTACCAGTTACCAATTTAAATAACCCTAAAGTCTATAAAATAAATTTTTTAACTTGCTTTTAAATGTAGACTTTCTTTTTGTTCTATTTCTTTTTTAATAATCAGAACTTTTCGAAATGAAAATCATTGAACACTTTTCTCACAATTTGACATTTCTTGTAGAAACATTTTCATTTTATTAGACTTGTATAATTAAATCAATACCATTTAATTTTGAAGCAATTTCCTTCAAACAATGATTCATCAATATAGATAAGAAGTACAGGTATATTATAAGATATGCATATAGGTACATATACCATTCTTTATGTTCATTAATAATGAATTAAAATTATAATACAATGTACTCCAGTTCATGTGACCTGAGTGGGGAAGAGCAAGTGAGAATCTCTTCATGAATTTTGTCAATTGAGGGCCTTTCCCCTGGATCCACTTGCCAACATGAGAGCATTATTTCATACCTAATCACATGACACAAATTAAATAAATATTTTACAACAAGTTTAATTGATATTACATTTCGTCGGATGCGTAGTTTGGTTGCTTCATACGGTAGCCCTCAATGATTCGGTCGACGAATTCATGGTTCCATTGGCATCCGGGGAAGGGGGTCTCACCGAGGGAGAAGATTTCAAAGAGAACGACCCCGAAACTCCAGACGTCGGATTTGAGACTGAATTTCAGTTCCTTCAACGTCTCCACCGCCATCCATTTAAATGGCAACGGCACCTTCAATCAATCCATTTAATTAAAAATCAAACATGGCGGGAATGTGGGAAGGACAAACCTCTCGATTTTTTTTGACGTAATTGGAATAATCAATCAATCGACGGGAGAGGCCAAAGTCACTTATTTTTACTTGCAAATCCTCAGTTAGCAAAACATTCCTTGCCGCCAAGTCCCCGTGAATCACCTTTATTAATTATAAATTATTTTTGGAATTAAAATTAATTACAATTTTTTATAAATCATTTACATTTTTGGCAGCCAAGTAGGACAATCCATTGGCAATGCCTTTGGCAAACGAAATTAATTGTGGGGAGTTTAATTGCGAAAATGAAGTTTCCATATTTGCACTGTCGCTATTTGCAAAAAAAAGTTCATTACCAATTTTGCAACGTTGCATATTTTGCAATGCGTTGCTTCACATTGCAAAAATAGTTTACCTCATTGAGTTCTTAGAAAATTGAGGTCTTTGAGTTTGCAAAAACTCTTTTAAGTCTCCCTTGGCACAAAATTCAATGGCAGCGTAAATGTCACCTGTGCAAAAAAATAATGGAATAAATGATAAATTAAAATTAATTAAAATAATTGTAGTTAACATTGTTTCATGTTTTCAGTGCAGGCAGCCACCAAACTGGCAATATTTGAATGATGGCCCAAATAGGCCATTATCTTAATCTCTGACAAAAGTGCAAAGGCATTAACATTCGTCTCCAAATTCTTTTTAATTGACTTGATGGCCACAAGTGTCCGTGTCCCATCTTTAGTGGCAAATCCTTTGACCACCATCCCAAATTGACCTGATCCAAGTACTTGATTCTCATCTATGAAATTATAGTCAAATAATAATGGTCAAAATATTAATAATTAATATTAGACAATTATGGTCAAATAATAATGGTCAAAACTTAATTTTTAATTGAAAATATTTGATATTACCGAATTCAAGTAGATTGAGTGGGATTTCAAATTGATTATTGTAAGGTTGAGCATAAATATTTCCAGAAGGATCGTTCGAATTTCCCGCCGCTCCATTAATAAAATCCTCGACATCCTTGTCAGTCAAGTTGTGGATTGTCTCACTCAAAAATTTATTGCGACGCCAAAGTAGAACCAAACCAATAATTAAAATTATGATGATGAAAATTACAGGTAAGACAATTGACACCATGGTCGTTGCAGGAACTTGACAAATAAAAAATTCATTTTGAATTAAACCAGACAAAAATTTTAATTAAATTATTGATTTACATGAATCAAGTGGCTCAAAATTAATGGTAATGTTCCCCAATGCGCTTCCATGATGGCGGGTACTGGTGGCCGTACAAATGTAGACTCCCGCCATGGGGTTAATAATTTGACTCCACCTAAATCTTGCATTCTCATCTCCATTGTTAGTTGGGAAGGGCACCATCTACACCATCATTTAAATTTAAATTGGTACATTAACATCTAATCATCATTATTTTTGAAACTGACACTCCCATTATGAGTCCACGTGATGATGGGCACTGGTTTCCCAATGGCCGTACAAAAAATGGCGGGATTTTGGATTTGTAGGCTCAAATTAAAAGTTGTTTCCAAATAATTTGAATATTCTTCCACCCTCCCAAGTTTTGGCACCCCTCTCCCAATTCCAATGCGTGGTTGGGCTGTCTCTATTTTTAATTGATGATTAAAATTAATTGTTCTGGTGATCAAATTTTATGAAACTAACCAAAGACAAGAAAATTGGTGGAGACTTGGATGATCCTTTCAGTGGCCAATGACCAGCTCAGGCAATGAATTTTACGAAGGTCTTTCACCACCACAATATGTTTTTGCATTTTCACCGTCCAAGATGTATAATTTGCAATTAAATCCTTTTGGGGTACCAAGAGGCTGGTGGGTTCTGTAAATTTTGATTAATTTTGTTGTGAAATTTAGTTGGTCATCAAATTTAGCGCTCGATTACCGCCAATAATTTGAAGTTGGTCATTCCCTTCGTACTCCAAAGCAATGTAAATATTTTCGGCAATGGAGTACACCGATCCGATGCAGGTGATGATTAATGATTGATTTAGGATCTGAATTTTATCCATTGGCGTCATAAAAAACATGTCATTCTCTGACTTCACAGTTGTTCTATGATTGTCCCCAAAAACTGTTGAGTAATTTAATTTAATTGTGAATTAAATGGGCCTATAAAAATGTGTCTTGATAAGAATTTGACTAATTACAAATTGGCGGTGACCCATTTTCTGAAAGGGAAGGACCATAAAAGACAATTGTGGAGAGGGATTCCTCCCATAAGAGATCGCTTCCAGTTATTTTGGCACATACCAAAACAATTGGAGTGTAACCAAGATACTCCTGCTTTTGGCATTCATGGCACTCATTTGGATCATATTCTTGCCAACAATGTCTCGGCTATGTTGTAGAAAATATATTTTAATTTTGAAGAATGAGTGGACATTTTAAAAAATTACCTGTCTCTTGTCACCATAAATACTCGCACACTGTTCACCATTTACACACTCAGTGTACACAATTACTTGGTCGTTATCATTAACGGGAAATTTACAATACAAATTGTAGCCCGACTCGGGTTGAGGCCTTTTTTGATAATAAAATGTCGCCTCACACTCTGACTTGCTTCCTCTCTGCAGGGGGGTGCTCAAATCAAGCTCTCCTTTTTATAAACCACGTGATCAATTTTTTAAATTAATTAAATTCAATGAATACTAATTACTTGTCATATGCAATAATTTAAATTGATGGAGTCCCTTCTCCTCATTGAAAGTGTATTGAAGGGAGGAGCTAGAGCAAGGATCTTGAACATTATAACAATGAAACAATTCCCGCTGTTTTACCGCCACAAATTTGAAATCCATGGACTGGAGAAATTTATAAGTTGAAACATTTTTTAGGTCTTGAAAAATCCATTTGTAACTTGACTCCTGGCCAATTGGTAATTCATGCTGGAGTAATTAAAAATTAATATTTTGTTTGTTTAATAAATAAAAGAGAATCATCAAATAATTACATGTACCGGGTGTTCCATTTCAAACACCTGTGAAATATGATTGATTTTACGGTGTTTTTTCCACATTTTTCTACTAGATGACTACAGTAAATACCGTAAAACCAATTTGTATTTCACAGGCCTTTGAAATGGGATACCCGGTACATTACCATGTTACTCCCTGAATTACGATGAAATAGAATTCGGAGATAATTAGAGGACATGCAATTTAAGTTAAATATATTTTCACTCTCTAAATCTCTTGATACTTCAAACTCATTTTTGTCTCCCTCCTCTAAAACCGTTTCTCCATCCAAACGAAGGAACCATTTGGGTGGTGCTAGACCCTCATCGTCAGGGGGGCAGTGGCCATCTTGACTTTTGTAATAGTCAGCATAATCTTCCCATAAAACACAAATAATTTTAATTACGATCAACACCACAATTAACCTTCAAACTGACCCACAACATTGATGGCTCTGGAGACATGAAGCCAGTCGTAGGAATTGGCAAGAGAGGCGTAACAATGAATCTTTTTCAATGACAAATTATTTAATTCAATTTGAACCACTTGTGCATACGTATGATGGACCCTATTGTAGGCTGTATAAGCGTCAACTGAAACTAAAAATAATTAAATTAATTAAATTAAGCACCATCAAAATTTTGAATTAATTTTCAAACCATCAACAAAAGTGTAGTTGGTTTGTCCCTCAAATTCAAGAGCAAATTGAAAACTTTCCGCAGCAATGTGCGTACTGGCACTACACTTGACTAAAAGTGTATCCCATAAAAGTTGAATCTCTTCGAATTCTTTCATCTCAATCATTGTCTCAAGGTCAATGGGGTCATTGTGAAAATCTATGAAAAAGTTTATAGTCAAAATTTATTTAAATGAAAGTACTTTAGTTAGAAAAACCATACAAATTTTTGGAGCTTCTACAGATTGACCTGGCCTCTCAAAATTTAGTCCATAGAAAACGACGGTAGAGGGTGACACAAAATGAGCAAAATTTTGATTTGAATTGGAATTGTAGCATGAAAGAGTAAAACTTTCAAAATTATTTCCAAAAAGTGTGGGACAATTTTCACAATCCTCATCACTTTCTCTCCAACATTCCCGCCCAAGCTGATAGTGGACAATTAATTTAAATTAAATTAAAAATCACATAAAAATATTAAATAAATGTCCATTCAGTACCAATCGATTTGTCGGGATAAGTGAAGGACATCTTTGGTTATTGAAACAATAAGAAAAAGCAATGTGTCCTTGTGTGCCATTGGATAATTTACAAGAAAATGAATAAAACAAATTTTTTGTCTTTTTGTAGTAAAACAGGGCGGGACAGGTTTCAGTCCAACTTGAATTGTGTTGCACGTTAAAAGTCTTTACTAATTTTTAAAATTACGATTTATTATCATTTGTACTATGATACTATGTTTTGTAAAATTAACTAAATATTGTTACGTGAGGTGGAGCTATTGATGATTGAAATATTGATCATTTTTTCATCCTCCAAAATTTGGTACACAAAATCCCGTCCAGAAATTTGGCTATCCATAGCTTTTGGCATGCATGTGATCCGTTCATACTTAATGGTGGCGTCCAGATCGAATGCAACGTCTATTTTGAAGGAGTAGGTCGAATTGTCTTTAAAATCCTTGTACAACGTGTAGGTATCGATGATGCCTACATCAATCTGTAAGTTATTTAAAATGACAACTATCAATTAATTTTTTTGTCAGAAATAATACATTTCTTGACTCCAAAAATGGCCTCTCTCAACTCCCGCCAAGTTTCGTATAAATTCCCTTTGTTTTCTCTGTGGCGTGTACCCACCGTGTGAATTTCGATGGAAAGGGGGAGGTTTAGAGTGAAGTTTAGGGGGGCGGGAGATTTAAACCCTAAAAACTCCCTGTGAGCTATAATGTGCAGTTAGACTGTTTTTGCACTTAAGAATGGGGAATTAGGTTTCGGGCACCAAAAATAGTGGAAGTGGCACCAAATTTGTTAGCACCAAAAATAATACAAATGGCATCAGATTTAATTATTTTGGCACCAAAAATACTACCATTGACATCAAATTAAATTGTTTTGCGCCAAAATAAATTAGAGTAATGGCAAATTTTGCAGCACCAAGTATAACAACATTACCAACAAGTATAACCAAAATGACACCAAATTAATAAAAACAGGCACCAGAATAAATAAATATGTCTGATAAATGATTCAGAGAGCTTTTAAACACTTGTATTTTCACCGATGACTCGGATGAAAAGGGTCTTCCGTCATCTTCAAGTAAAATTAAAAGAGAAAGAGGACGGATTTGGATAAAATAAAACACTTTTGATACAGATGATGAAGCAGCAATTAGGTGCCACTTCCATTATTTTTGGTGCCTAGAAACAATTAAATTCGATGCCATTTATATTATTTTTGGTGCCAAAATAATTAAATTTGGTGCCATTTGTATTATTTTTGGTGTCAATTCCATTATTTTTGGTGCCCAAACAATTATATTTGATGCCATTATATTATTTTTGGTGCCGTGGTATTATTTTAGGTTCCATTGTATTATTTTAGGTTCCATTGTATTATTTTTGGTGCCAAATTCATTAAATTTGGTGCCACTTTTACTATTTTTGGTGCCGCCATAATTACCGTCCCTTAAGAATCTTGTCGGATAGAATGAAACAATTTTGTGCGACTCTATTTTTATATTTTGACTCTAAAAAAGAAGACAGATTGACAAAAATTATTTTACTGACCTCTAGGAGATCAAGTTATCTTTGACATTATTTGATGAATTTTTGATTAAGGTAATGTTTTAATTAAGTTAATACAAATAGTACGTTGGGAATAATTTTTGAAAAAGTTTTTTTGAAAAAAACACTCCCCATTTATTCACCTGCGTGTACAAAATTTCAAAGAATTTTTGTAGTTGTATACACTGTATACAACTGGTGAATTTCTAACCAAAGAATTAAATTAATTTGGAGAAAATACACTTTAAATGTTAACTTTTATAAAGCCTGACCTTGTACATGTCATAGATGAAATTAATTGGATAGAACGCCCGACAGAAAATTTCCAGTCGAATTGTGTCACTGGCATTATTTTTCATTACCAAAACGGACAAGTCAGTACCATCGTCACTCAAGATGGTGGTTCCATTGTCTCTCCATTTGATTTCAAGTCTGGGTGGCCCTAGTCCCATGTCAGGGGTCCATGAACTGTCTTCATTATTGGCATGTGTTGACTTGATCAAACTCAAATGAAGTGGCAAAGACAAGTAGAGGAGACAATTAATTTTATTTAAATTACACATTTAAATTAAATTAATCCTGACGGTCCCTTTTACTAATATAATTTAATTCAAATAATTTTAGACTACTGTCAGGTTCAATGCTGTGTCGATCGCATAAAAATGAAAACTGGTTAAAGCCAACTTTATCCATTTCTTGTAAAAAATTAGAATACAGGAAGTGGGAGAACCTTTTATCACAAAGTTAAAATTTTGAAAGCTAGAAAATAGCATAAATTTCACAATAAATTTTTGTCCATGATAAAATTATCCATGAATGAAAATCTGGTTCCATGACATAATACCACAATACTGAAAACTCAACACCAAAAGGGGGAATTTCAAATATGAGTAAGTGTCATAAAATGGGAACCAAATTGAAAGTTATACCAAAAATTTATCTTCATGTCAATTTCATTTTGACAGACATTAAAAAATATAATTTTTAATGCTCTCAAATTGTAAACTTGCCTCTTGCCTTGCTGTGGCGTATCTCATATTTCCTTTTGAATGTGCAACTTGTCAACTATGTACATAATTTTTGATTTATTTATATTGAGCTATTATGATTTTAAATAATTGAATTAAAAATGAAAGTTTTGTTTTTCTGACATGTTCAATTTTACCTTTTTTGTGAAAATAATTTTCAATAATTGAAAAAAGCCAATTATTGGCTATTCTTACGTTTAATATTAATTTAAATTGTTTAAACCACAATCCAACTATCATTTTTTATTCCCCATTTTGTCAGAAACTGTTAACCACAAATTTAGTCTCTCCACGAATCCTGGTTATTTATACCAGAAAATAATGAATTTTTTTAATTATTACTCTTTAATTTTATCCTACAAAACCAGTAGAGTCCATCAAAGTAGAAAAGTTTAATTTAACCAAATGTGTCACCACATTTTGCTCCTTTTGTTTGAAACTCAACCCTATTAAAATTAATTATGATAAATAAATTTTAGTACTAATTTATTCATATTATTTACATTATGAATCATTGAGGCAAAAGTGAAAAGTCTGCGCGAACGTCAATTTCTAAATCCACCTCAATTAATTAAAACCATAATTCAATGGCTATACTTTTTAAAATGAGACAAAGTTACGAAAACTTGATTTTTTGACAAAGTCGTCGACATTTTATAAATATTGTTTTGAGCATGACGAAAATAATACAAATTCTAGAGATAAAACCCCTCCAAAATAATTCACACCCAAAAATAAAAATGGCGACGGCACCCCCAATGAGCCAAAAATGGATGGATGACAAATGTAAAGAATTTTCAAAACTTTTCAATTTTTCAAACTCCAAACTAGTCGAAATATCACTACCAAATAAATCCAACAATTTTGAATCCCAACTCGGTAAATTCATCGAATCCATTTTAATTTCCGATCGAAATTTCCCCCATTGACATTCCCTCCTAAAAGAGGCCCAATTTAAATTCAATCGAATTCCCAACCAATAATTGTAAATTCCTGTTGGGTAAATTCTTTGAAAAGACTGCAAAAATATCAAAATTTGGGACAGAAAATGCAACCCATAAAGGACTAATCCAAATTTCATTTGTCAGTAAATTGAAATTCATATTCATTAAAATAGGCCAAACTATTTGATAACCATTTTTGAACTCTCCCGGGAACAAAAAAGGTACTTTTTCTTTATTAGTGTTGTTCCAATTATCCAAAATGAGGCCTACAGGGTCATCCCAAGGGATCCAGTACTCACTTGAATTTCTCAAAAACATCCACCAAGAACTGTCAAATTTATCATTGCAAAAGCAAATTTAAATTCCATTGCCACCAAATTTTTTAAACTTTCATTTCCCGCCTCAGTCGATGGAACCAGCTGGTTACTTTTTAACTCTGTCAAGTAAAATTGGGAAATGAGGAAACTGCTCAAAACCCAATAAATTGAAAACCACCTACACAATCGAGGTCCAATTCTTGTCGAGCCCGGCAAATTTTGAATTTGATAGATAAATGAAGTCATCACAAACAAGAGGGCGCTTTTCCACGTGGTTTTGAATGTGAAAAAAATTGACAAAATTGCTCCCCAAATTGAGAGACCCAAAGCAAGCCAAATTAATTTGGAAAAAGGACTGACAATAGAAAGTAGTGCTGCCTTGTTTTGAATATTTGGCGGGGGGTACAAAATGGCGAAATTACAATCCCCGGTTTTTTCAAAATGATCCATATCCTCTCCATAAATGGCTGCTGTACATGTTGTGCATTGTGTTGTGATGACAGCGTACATTTTTTGAAGGTCTGAATATTTATCAAGATATGGAATATGAATCAAGGAAATATTGAGATGTTCCACAAACACTTTATTTAATTTGAATTCTACCGCCAGAGCTATTCCATTTGAAAGCATTTCTCGAGCCTTCCTATCCCCTTTCATGAACTCCTCAAAATGATATCTTGACGCCACCGGGTCTTTTGTGTACAATTCTCCTAGATGGAGGCGAGAGCGATAGACTCTCATGAGTCTTTTGAGACTCTCTAAATTCTGAGCAAAAATTAATTCCCAATTGAGATTTATCAATTTTGCCGAAAATTGCCACTTCGAAACAGTCAAATGAGCGATGGACACAGTGTGGAGGGTCATGGAACTAAAATTCATTGAAATTTTCAAGAGATTCATGGGGGCGTAACAGAGAAGATTAGAGACATAAATTGCTTTCAAAATTTGAGGGGTTTTGACGGAAGGGGGAGTGTGAGCAAGGGAAATTATGCAATCATGACGCAAATTGAATCGTCTTCGACCCAACCACGCAAAATCGGCGAGGAAGGCTATCGAATTTATTGGATTAATTGGAATTTTATTTTCAAATAAAAAATGAATTTTTGATCCTTCAGTTAATCTTGATCGACTCAAATTTGAGACGAGGGCGGAGCAATCCCAATTATCGTGACAGAAAATGGTGGGTGTTTGTTGTTGAATTAACCGGGGAAATTTGAATTGTGCGTCGATTTTCGATTCAAAGGAATGGAGAATTATGTTTGAATTTTTGAATATTTTGACCAGTTTTATGAAATTTTTATGACTAGAGTCATTTTGGGTGCGAGTTGGGTCAAGATGAGGAGAAGCGGAAATAAAGTTAATTAAATGGAGGGAAATTTGGAAATATAGAAAATGAGAAAACATGTTGATAAATTAAGAATTAATTTAAATGAAATATTTTTGAATATTATACTCTGTAAAATGTTAAAAAATTTCACAATTTATTTCAAGTGTTGAATATTGTACAGCAAATGTTTTATTTAATTGTGTGAATGAAAAGTATGAAAACATTAAATGGTGAGGTAAGAAATTTCAAGTGTTTTGACACAAAAAATGACAAAATTTAAAAATGACAATTTTTTGGTTAAAAACCTATAAATATCCATCAACGTCCACTCTAGTTTTAATATTTATTTTGACAAACTCGAGTTATGTTTTGACTTGTTTTTGGAAGGGGGTTTCTAGATTGACTGTAGTTTAAAAGCCGCCATTTTTTGGCGGATAGTATTAAATTACAAACTGGGCTTTTAGAGAGCTCTAATTTTTCATGAGACGGCGGCAGCTCATCTAAAGCGTTTAGCAGTGACAAAGCGAAAATTATCAAGAGAGAAAGCTCAAGGACATAATGCAATTAATTAATGTTATTGCATAGACCATTTCACATTCATAAGTCCACAGAGCCAAGTCTGAACCATGGTCGTACCATACTTATTTCTTGCGGTCAATTTGGTCTTGATCACCCTCACGCCCCTTGTAGTCTCAAGAGGGCAACTGAGTGGGAGTTTAGCCAACGCCATCTGTCACCAACGAAAGATCTACAGTGAAACAGGGATACTACAAACCCGGTGGCCGGACATAAGAACACATGGACAAATGCCCACGAACCGAATCCCACACTGACAAAAGCCCACATGAACAAAATCCCACACGGACAAAATCCCACACTTAAATTTTTAAGGAAAATCAAGTTAAAATAATGTAGTGAAGCTTTTTTTCAGTTCCAAATGGGTGTATTCGGATTAATTAAGGTTAGGTTAGGTAAAAATCAGTAAATACTAACTGCCGAGGTAGTTCGGCACTAACTACCTCGGAGATGAGTTACAACAACACAACAAATTCCAAAGGGAAGCGACAATTCATTATTTTTACTTCAGTTTCCTTAAAAATGTAAGTGTGGGATTTTGTCCGTGTGGGATTTTGTCCATGTGGGATTTTGACCGTGGGGTTTTGTCCGTGTGCATTTGTCCATGTGGGCTTATGTCCTAGATTCTACAAACCCCCTTGAAGAACAAAAGCGCGTACTCATCCGTACTTCACTACTGTGTCCATTTTGGACAATTTGTCAAAGAAAAATGTGTCAGTTTAGTAGTTTCATCTCAATTAAATTAATAACAATTACAAATCAATTAAATTAAAAAACCAAAAATTTTAAAAAGACTCGGAATTTGATATTGGTGAAACATAAAATAATTATTTTATGTTTTTCAGGCTACCAAAACCCAGAGTGAGTCCAATGGTCAAGCAACCATTCGACCATCTTGTCTCAAGCCCCAAGAAGGTATGTAAAGTGCTAAAAAACTAAAATTGATTAAATGTACATAATAATTAAATTCTTCAGATCTGAAAAGGAACTTCAAAGGAGGGAGTATTTGCTCAGGAGGAACGGAGCACAAAAATCGTCAAGGAGAACAGAGACCAACTGCCCGTTGGCCTAGTAGAATTATTTATTACGAAATACCTAAAAAACATTTCAATCAATGCCAGAGAGATTTAATTAGACAAGCTCTCACTGAAATAACAACGAGAACGAATGGATGCTTCCAACTTCTCGTGCGGGAAAGGAAAAAAGAGTATTTCATACGGTTCCTACATAAAGGGCCTTCTGGGTCTTGTAATACTGAAGTGGGGTATAACGCAAACCCACTACAAAGAGAACACGAAATAAATCTGGGTGATGGTTGTTTTATTAAGGTGACGTCAAAAATGCTCTTTAGTTTTAGATACCATTTGTAACATCTCATTTGTCACAAAATTATAGCTCGATAGACCGGAATTCAGACATGGGGGAGTGATGCATGAAACTCTTCACGCTCTTGGAATTCACCATGAAATTAGTCGACCAGGGGACAATTTCAAAAGACTTGTAACTTGCCACTTGTAACATGGACTTGGGTGAAAAAAGTTGGATGAAATTGCTGCTCATATAAGGGTTCCCTATTTCCCTATAGTAGCCTATCAGATATACAGAAAGCATGGAGATGACGCCTTCCAATTCAATCTTCATGCTCTCAACTTCCTTCCTTTTTTCAGGTCAGCGTATCTTTTGTGGCAAATTTAACGGGATTTCCAAATATGTACTCCGTTTGCCGAAATATTGATCCTGACCAGAGCTAGAGGTGAGTAACCAATATAAAACGAAGAAA
>JAQIVZ010003571.1:0-13352 GCA_034700945.1 Arrhopalites spinosus
TTTTAGGGGTAAAATTATTTGGGGGAGAATTATTACTTTTTAGGGGGAGGAACATTGTTTCTAGGGGGCACAATAATGTTTTCCCATATTTAATGAAATACATGTCAACAGTGATTGCTTGGTATCTCATCCATACATGCGTCATTCTATTTCTCGTGACCTGGTCAGCAGCTGAGATTAGTGATGAGGTCAATAAAAATTAAAAGTATTTGACAATCTGTATATTCATTGGCTGAATTGTAATATGTCTATACCACAGGCTCTTGATGGACTTGAAGTTATTCGACGGAAAGGAATGATGGGACGGAAAGAGGATGACGAACTTTATTTTGTATAATCCAATTGGAATTAATTTATCAAAAATTAATTCACTTTAATTTAATTTAGTAATTTTACAAATTATTTTAAATATAGATGATTAGTATGTATGTCAGTTACTCGGGACATTTTGACACGGCTTTGACATGTGGCGGATACTTTGTTTTGGACAAGGGATTTTTAGTTGGGGTATTAAATATATTTTATATTTAAATTTAATCAAGTTAAATGGATTAAATAAACTTTTTGGATATTTTAGTTGTTTGGGACGGTCGTTTCATATTTTATAGTTGTGATGCAATTCACTCCACCATTGACGATGAAGGATCAAACACAGGTGTAAAATAGCAATAATTAATTAATTATCTGTATCAAGTTCTTCAATTTTTTGTCATTTTCAGTTGAGTTATATCAAAGATTTGGCAGCTGTAATTACAATATCTGAAGCAGAAATCAATCCCCTGGACAATGGACAATTCTTCTTGTCTGACCCCGAGTCTCACTCTCTTTTATTCTCTTCTTTACTCAATTCATCTGGGTCAAGAGAAGAAGTTTGGAATTTTCAACATGACATGGAATTTCTTGATTTCCTTCATGCTAATGGGAATTTTACAAATTAATCATCCAATTATTTTTTATTTTACGTTTTGAAAAGTAATGTAACATGAGTTTTTCCAGTCGTATCTTAAAAACTTTATTGTCAAACAAGAGGACATGATAAGTAATTCTATGACCCAAAGAGATTTAATTCAAATTATTCATTAATTAACAATTTATTGAGGATTTCATTATGTAAATATTGCCATTATAGTATTCACATAACAAATTGAGAAAGCTAATGTATCCTCATTATTTTTCAACTACACAACATTTCAACAACATTATATTTCAACGCCGATTTGAGTTTTGATGGTGAGGTGTGTAACATGAGGGAGTTCCCAATTTGGTTTATGCAAATTATGCATAAGCCGAATTGGGAAACTCTAATTTTCGGTTTCTTTGATGATGTGATGACCAGGACCCCAGATCAACTTTTTTTTAATTATTTGATCAAATTAACATAACCTTGATATATCAGGTTAATTATAAGGTCCATTTGATTGATATTTCAATCAAGTCTTTTCATTTTTAATTCTATCTTTGATGAAATATGCAACTAGCCCAATATTTGGCCCCCACTTTTTCAGCATTTTGACAACTCAGTGCAATACCCCAGACACTTTTTCCTTTTCACAAAATATGAAACAAAATAATTTGAAAGATAAACCAGAACGCCATTTCATATGAAACAGTCCGATGGGAATTAACAGAAGTTAGATGAAAATTTGGCAACCAAATTTTTGAGAATACCTGAGATTAATTGTAGAATCAAGAAAATGGGATGAATTTAAATAAAAATGTCCCAGATGATGAAAATGGCCGCATTCTTATGTCAATTTGAATGACGGTCAATGTGTCGCTGAGCATTAAAATATTTTGACGTTCGTGTGGTCCAAGTCTTTGCATGTTCGCCGGTAGTACAGCCAAATTAAAGTTAAATAATTTTGTCCTCTGTGGAGATATAGAATTGTATGGTCATGAGATTTAATTGATCTGTCGTGCCACATGAGCTCAAGGTGCGGCAGGTAAGCATTGTCATATTGACAGAGATTTGTTTGGAAAAGGGAGAATTTTAATCATGTCACTCTCTCCAACTTAAATCTAAGAAATTCCATGCAAAGTTAATTTTTGTAAAATTGAAAATATTTCCATGTACAAAGGACAAGAAGTGATGGCACCCAAAATGTCAAATGAAGTGTTTTATTATTTTGACTTTTATGATAAAAGTCAAAATAGTTAAACCTGAAATTGGAGAGAGACCTTAAAATCCTAATGTATGACAACTGTACCACCATCAGGTTGATGACTGTGGGTGGCGTTCAAATTGCACAAATTAACAAAGTCTTCCTTCCATTTAATCATTGAATTCACTGAATTCATTTTTATTTTATGGTACAATCAGAGACAAACAAAAAATGTATGCTAATTAATCCTCATTATTTTGTCTTTGGAATTTTCACATTTAAAAATATTTAAACTTGAAGGATCTTTTTTTATCACTTCAACGCCGTTTGGAGTTTTGATGGTGATGAGGCACAGAGAGCGAGAGATTTGCCAGTTTGCCTAATGAAGATTTTTCATAGATAAGCTGGGAAACTCAATTTTTTGTTTGACATTTGAGATGACCCAGGTCATCATTTAAAATTATTACTCGTACACTAAAATTGATAAAAAACCTCTCACCATTTTTGCAAATAAACAGCATAATTCATAATTCATACTTGGGTGATTACAATTGTTTCGTGGGCATGGTTCATTACTTTTGAGATAATTTTAATCTTCATCTCAAGTCAGTTACGCAGAGCTTCTCTGTAGGTCAAAGTTTAAATTAAAGGAAATCGCATGTAAAATTTGCACTACATAATTTATCAAAGCATGAAAATTAAGATGAGAAAAATACTGACAATTTTTTCAGCACAAAAATGAATAAAAATCAAAATTCAAGTCCCTCTGGAGATTTAATTGACATCTCAGACCTCTCAGAAGAGAGAAAGGCAAGACCTCCAGTAGTCTCCAGAAATTTATTGAGCTCATTGACCTTTGGCTGTCGCATTGCCAAGAAATAAATTGATCATTCCACCAAAATAATTTAAATAAAATGAGAAAATATGGACAAAATATGGACAGTATAAAATAAGTTATTGTTTCAAAGTGTGATATTTAATTCATTAATAATCAATCAAGTTTCTAAATGTTCATCAATTCCTTTGATTACACTACAGAGCAGATACATACATGACGATCAAATCACAACCTTCATTGACTAAAAATATAGATTATACAAAACAAAAAATAAGTGTAATTTGTTGTATAAACGGACATAATCCAACACATCAAAAATTCATATTATGACTAACAACAGTTCAAAACTAACAATACATACAAAAAAAGGCGAAATATTTTTTTAAAAGTGCGTACAATTTCGTTTCTAGGTGTAACACTTGAAGGGCTTATATATAGTTCTTTAGACCCTTTTGGTTACAGTTAGTTATGTAAAATGAGATGTGTGTAATATGTACTCTTCAACTTTCTGTGTATAAAATGTACTCTTTTACTTATAAAACTGTCTCTCTCTGTATATTATTATCGTATACTTGGAAAGGGCAATAAAAGGAAGGGTAAACCACAAAGGAATTAGATATAAAACCAAAGTTAAAAGTTTATTATTGGAAAAGGGAAAATGAATTACAAATAAAATCTCCACAACAAAAAGTGGGATGCTTAGCGTTAGAGCTCTACCGGAAGACTGAACTTCAAACGCGCTCCACAAGCCAAGGTTAGCTTGTGGGGCCGATTTCTTACCAATCAAATTGACTGGTGAGTGGGGAAGGAACACGTAGAGGTCGAATAAAGGTTAAAGATAAAGTCATAGGGTACCATTGACGGGACTGTGACCAAAAGGTCAACGACTTAATATGTACAATAATAATCTTGTTACATGAATGCCCCCTCGGTTTTTGAAAAGGACTGTCCCAGTCCGAGGAGCATTAGATTAGAGATAAAATTAGACAGAAAATCAAAACAATGTTGAACAAATAAAAAAACTATGCTAAAAGTAGACCAGGGCCCATTAAGATGATGGCATAACGGAATGGAATGAACGTATTGACCTCTTACCCTTGATAATCCACCTTTGTAGAGTTGAACTTAACCGTTGTGAATTTAATTAAGTTAGAAATTGTCAATTAAATTCCACAATTAAATTTCTATTTGGGCATTGGCAAGATTCATATGCCGTCGTGAACTCAGAAGAGAATTCGTAGTATTCAAAGGCTTGGCTTGGATCTCCCAAATATGTGGTCTCTTCATGCTCCCTTCTATTTCTCATTTTCAATGACACAATGCACAGAAATCCATTGAGTGGGATCAGACACCAGAAATCCATTGAGTGGGATCAGACACTATCCATTAAATTAATTTTTAATTCAGTTGATTAGTTTGCTTTAATAAGTACATAGAAATTGAGTAGGAATTAACTGTGCTCAAAAGTGATATAACATGTCCCCGGGTTGAGATTGAAATGCATCTGCACAAAGATGGCTGCATGCCATTATAATGTGTTACTTAATCCTGAGTTCATCCAAGGTACAATTAAAAAAGGAACATAATTTATTTGAACTTAATTAAACATCAACACGACATGTAATAAAACTGATAAATCATGGTTATTTAAATTCGATCAAATAATTAAAAACATGACCTGGGGTCATCACAGAAGTTTAAAATTAGAGTTCCTCAGTTTGGTATGTATAATTTGCATAGACCAAACTGGAAGCTTCTTCACACGCCGCAGCTCCTCACCGTCAAAACGGCGTTCAAGTTACAAAAATTATTCCTTCCATTTTAAATATTTTTAAATCAAAATATTAAAATTCAATATTAAAGCATAAATATTTTTATCTGTCTTTGATTGTCATAAAATTAAAACAAAATTAATAATTGGGATTGAAATTCAATAAATGGAATGGGAGAAAAGTCTTTAAGTTGTGCAATTGAACGCCACTCACAATAGTCAACGTACTGGTGCCACTCATAACGATTTAAGACGTGTGTCGGCAACAGTTGTGTTACTATAAGTTTTTCAATTCTGACAACTACTGACAAGACTTTCATGTATCTTGAAGTATCCCAAAATCGTTTCTTGAATTACATAATAAACGATTTGTAATTAACATATGCCCAAGTGGGATTTTCTTTAAAAATAAATTATTTTTTAATTCAGTTGTTTTGTAGTTACAAGATCAGTGTCCTCTCCGGAAATAAATGATGGGCCTCATTAATTAATCCTCTAAATTCATTTCCCTTATAAATTCACACCCAACTTGCATTATACAGACATTAATTTCCATTAGTTTATTTAAATTCTCTTAAGTTTAAAATACTGACTGGCTTTTTTTCAATTTATTTTCCCTCAATGTCCCTTTTAGGCCTTTTACCTTATAAAACTCAACACGAATATCTAATCAATTAAAAATCTCAGATGGCGTCACTATTTTTACTCTAAATTCTCATTTTCATCAAAATCTGAATATTCCGTCACTTCATTTGACATTTTGGGTGCCATCACTTCCTGTCCAATGTACATGGAAATATTTTCAAGTTTAGAAAAATTAACTTTGCATGGAATTTGTTGGCTTTAATTTGGAGAGAGTGACATCATTAAAATTCTTCCTTTTCCAAACAAATCTCTGTCAATATGAAAATGACGAAATGTTTACCTGCTGCACCTTGAACTCATGTAGCACGACAGGTCAATTTAATCTGATGACCATCCAATTCTATATCTCCACAGAGGACAAAATTATTTAACTTTAATTTGGCTGTACTACCGGCGAACATGCAAAGACTTGGACCACACGAACGTCAAAATATTTCAATGCTACAGCGATACATTGACCGTCATTCAAATTGTCATTAAAATGTGGCCATCTTCATCATCTGAGACATTTTTATTTAAATTCATCCCCATTTTCTTGACTCTTCAGTTAATCTCAGGTATTCTCAAGAATATGCCTATACAATTTGCATCTAACTTCTATTAATTCGCATCGGACTATGTTTCATACGAAACGGCGTTCTGGTTTATCAAATTTCAAATTATTTTGTTTCATATTTTGTGAAAAGGGAAAAAGTGTCCGGGGTTTTGCACTGAATGGTCAAAATGCAAGAAAAGTGGAGGTCAAATGTTGGGCTATTGTACCAACCAACTCGCCTGCTGCAATCGTAAGCTTAATCCAAATTAAACACCCACTTCATTAAATTTTATAAAATTTTGAACAGTGTCCACCGTGGGGTCATGTGGGGAGCACAAAGGAAATGATTCGACGGCCCTCGAATTCCAATCCCCAGACTTTCCTCAATTCCACTCCAAAGATTTGATTTGCGAATTCTCCTTTGACCTTCGTGACGACACCGTGGGAGTTTTGTAAGGTCAACCCGAAATTATTTTTTATGGAAAACTGTGCCATTTAATTTGTGACATTTTCTAGACTTGATTTCAAAGAATTTTCGATGGATGATATAAAATTCGGTCCAACTGGATACAATTGTGACGTGGATTTGTTTTTCATTCGGGGATTCGACTCGTGGAGCCCCCCTTCCCTTTGTGGCAACCTCCGAAATTATAAATGTACCCAATTCTTATTAAAATTATTTTCTAGCAAAGTCTGATTTTTGATGAATTATTTCAGTTGTGATAGACCAAGGAAAGACCGAGGGTCTACATAAAATGACGCTCCTAGCGGTCATGTCCAGTGCAAAATATCGATGGCACATCAAAATCTCCCAAATTCCACGCTCCCAACTCCACGAACATCAAAATTGGCAAACCAAAAATTCAGGAAAGTCGGAGGATACCGTCAAATTCACTCGAGATGCCTACGAAAAACTTTCCATTCCACGTCCTTCATCTCCCTTGAGTCCCCTTGGCCAAACCCTCGAAATGAATGACGTGACATTTGACCAGACACCCAAAGAGTCTCCGTTGGTCGTGAATGGAGATGACGGTTTCAATGGGAAAGTTCCATGGCAGGCCAGTCTCCGTTATGACAAGTTAAAAATTTTTGTGAATATAACAAAAGAGGAAACAAATTGTCACAAAAGTGAAGGACTTCACTTCTGTGGAGGTGAAAATTTAACCACATTCAAATTTAAATTAATAGTTAAATTCCCCATTTAATAATTAGGGTCAATCATTAGCGACCGGGAGATTTTGTCAGCTGCCCACTGTTTTGGGGCCATGAGAAAGTCTCTGCATTTGGACATTTTTCTGTACAAAGTCGTCCTGGGGGATATCAACAATTGTCGAGATGACGAAGGGGTGGTCCCGTTTCTGAGTGAAACAGAGACAATTAAAAATGAGAACGTGCAGGAGTTTGGGATTGAGTCTGTGACGTTGCATTTTGCCTATGACAAGGAGACGGTCTTCAACGACGTAGCCATCATTCGGCTCAATCGAACCATCAACTTTACTCAAAATGTCCACCCCATCAAAATGGCCAACAAAGGCACTTGCATATAAATATTTAATCAATGAAGTTTTGAAATTAATTAAATTTGTTTTAATTTGTGTAGGTGACAATTTTACATTGTTTGACGCGTTTTTGAGTGGCTGGGGTGTCATGAATTTTTCCACCGATTCCATGCCGAAAATGCTTCAATGGAGTGACAATTTAAAAATAAATCCGACCCAAGTCTGCATCCCTCACACCGTCGAGTCTATGCATGACAGAAAGGCTCACATTCTGACACATCCAAAATACCGGGATATTTTTCAGACGACTCTTTGTACGAGCACGAAGAATGAGAGTCGAGACATCCTAGCTGCACCCGTAAGCACCAATTCATTTGACTATTTAAATAAACATTTTTGTGGAGGTCATATGTCATTTTAATTTGGATGTAGGGTGATAGTGGTGGGCCCTTGGTCGTAAAATATGGCACTTCAACACCTGTCCTCGTGGGAATTGTGAGCTATGGATATCACTTGAGTAGATCGGAAATTGAAGGCTCCGTTGGGGACTTTTTGGATTATTATCAGTCCGTGAGCTACTATCGACACTGGATTGATCTTGCCCTCTGTAGCCTCAACTCCAAATCCAAAGAAATTGTACATGAGACCAAGGGTCATGAGTCAAATAGTCATCTTGTTGTAGAGAGTCGTCGTCAGTCAGCAATTTTAGTACCCATCTAGTCAGGATCAATTTAAATTAATTTAAATCAAATTGGAATTTGTGAAAAGATTAAATTTCATGAACTGTGATTTCAAAAATATGCATAATTTTAGTTAAATAGTACAATTTCAATTGGCATAATTGGCATATTTTGTCAATCAAAAATCATCCCAGCGTCAAACATAATTTTAATTTATTATTTTTGTAAATGCACGCAAATTGGAATGCCTAAAATTCTCCTTTTGCCAGATTGGCCTTTGCATTGATTAGAATTTATCAAGTGACGTCATTAATTAGGAATGTAACCAGTGTAAAAAAATGAACATTTTTGAACTTTGACCCTCCATCAGTTGAGATTCTCAACTTGAGAATGACCGTTTTAAAATTATTTATTGTCTTAGCATTCATAGTACTAGTTTAATGGTAATGTTAATCAAACACAGCCTAAATTGCTCATCCTGTGACAAGAGTCAAGTGCCGTCAAATTGTAATTATTTTGGTTGACCTCAAACTTTTTAATCATGGATAATTGTGTTACAGATAAAAAATGTTTATCACCAGTCTACAGTTTTATGTCACAATATTTCCGTTATTTTTCAATATTCATCATCATAATTCCATTAAAAAATAATGGAGAAGAGTTACCTTTAATTTATTATTTGTTCAATTAAAGCAATATTACTACGGCCCAGCATATACCTAAAGATTGAAAATTGGTCGTTGGATTAAAAAATCGGCTGATCGGCGTTGAACTAAAATAAATATTTAAATAATTTGTAGTATTTTTTTCTTCTTTTAAAATATTTCCAGTTAATTTTGATAATTTTAAAATGACAAGTTTCAAGTCAATTTTAATTTTAATTAACTTTATGTTAATTACTGATATGGTATTAAGTCTTCCGCCATTGCAAATTGAGGCGCCCAGTGGCTACAAAAGTTTTCTCAAGAGTCCCGAACTTAAATCGAAGAAGGATTCGTCAAGGAACGAATTTCGATATCGACTCCCCATAACTGTCAATCCAATTAGTTATAAAGTTAAATTAATGCCAATTTTGATGGATGTTGTCGGCTACGAAAAATTTACAGCTCCAGGTAATTTCAATTTAAAAATAATTGTAAAGTTTTCATTTTAATTATTTTTATTATTAAATTTTTTGTAGGGGAAGTTACAATTAAAATGGAGTCAACAGTAGATTCAAATGTTCTTTGTTTTCATCAGTATAATTTAACCATGGACGAGAGTAGTGTTAAGGTAAATAAGACAAAAGAAGTAGTTTTCACAGTCATTATAATTAATTTTTGTCGTTAGTTATGGCGGCTGGAGGATAATGGCGACCATGGCGCAGAAATGTCAATAAATGATCAAAGTTATGATGAAATTAAAGAATTTCATTGTCTTAATCTCACCGATGTCATGACTAAGGGAGAGGATTTTGAACTGTTCGTTAAATTTACAGCTGCTGTATCTCAATTAGAATTGTATGGCGTCTACCTTTCTCAATATGTTGAACCAATTAGTCAAGAAACAAGGTAAATTAATTGAAATAAGTTTTGATTAATTTGTTTTAAAAAATTGTCAATTGGCTATTATTTTTTTGAAAAAGATATTTGGCAGCCACACATTTTCAGCCAACTAATACAAGAAAAGCATTTCCGTGTTTTGATGGTACATTTAAATTCAAATAAATTCAAATAAAATATTTACAACATTTAAAATTAAAAATTAATTAATTGTGTAGAACCGGCTTTGAAAGCAACGTTCGAAATAATTTTGGGACGCCACGAGAACTTTCACTCTCTCTCGAATATGAACAAGGCCGAACCTTCAGATCCACAGTAAATTAAAAATTAAAATTAATTATCTTATTTAATATTTAATTGTCATTATTTTTACAGTGAAACGTTGGAAAAATGGTGGTGGGACACTTACAAACCCACGCCAGTGATGTCTCCTTATTTGGTGGCATTCGTCATTTCAGACTTGGCAAATGAAGAACCCGAGCCTGGTCTTTATGATAAACCAGTCAATGTAATTAATTAATAATAAGATTAAAAATTGTAATTAGTTATTAGACTAAAATTATTTAATTCAGGTGTGGGCTGCACCATATATAAAAGATCAAGGGTCAATCACATTTGCAGCAGAGGCCACAGCAAAAAGTTTAGCTTTGTTTGATTCATTGTTTGACATTGACTATTTTATGCCCAAAATGGATGCCGTAGCTTTGCCTCAGTTTAGTTCAGCCATGGAAAATACGGGATTAAATTTGTACAGATACGAACTTTTTTTGTACACTCCCAATGAAAGTACAGAAGAAGATCGGAAACTGGTCAATTTGGTTGTTGGTCATGAAGTGTCACATCAGGTAATTTAATTCTGTTTCATAATTATTTTATAATATTAAATTGACCTCTAAAATGTAAATATTCAGTGGATGGGAGATCTAGTCACGTGTTCCTGGTGGTCAGAGACATGGCTGAATGAAGGATTTGCTCGATATTTGCAATATTGGTCTATGAGAGTGGTCACCCCAGAATTTGAACCGGATGTCATTCTCATTAGTGATGTTGTCCACGAGGCAATGAATTTTGACCAAGGCCCAGACACTCACCCCTTGAAACATGAAGTGGGTACTCCAGAAGAAGTTGAATTAATTTTTGATGAGGTAAACTTTTTATTTAAAAATTATTTTGATGAACAATGAAGTTGCTAATTTTAAATTAAAAATTTTAATTATTTTTACAGATTTCTTATGACAAAGGCTCCAGCATTATTCGGATGATGGAAGCGTTTCTCACTCCAAAAATATTTTTAGATGGTCTCCAAGTTTATCTGAAAAATAGGTACGAACAGATTTAAAATTTTATTAAAATTCTGGACAAAATAATTAAATATTTTTAAAAATAGACAGTTTAGCGATGCAGTACAAGAACATTTATTTGAGGCATTGGATTCCGTAGCAGCTGGAGCTTCTCTATTGCCAGCGGATGTCACTGTGTCAGATATAATGAACACTTGGACCCTTCAATCTGGATATCCCATTGTAAAATACTTGAAATAATTAAAATTGCAATTTTAATTATCTTAACAATTAATATTAACCAACAGGTTCGAGTTTCAAAAGGACCTGATGATCAGATTTATTTGTCTCAAGTAAAAAAAAATTTAATATCAAAAATCATTAAACATTAGAATAGTTTTTAATTTAAAAAATTGTTGAATTTCAGGAAAAGTTTAAGACAAATTCAAATAAAATGACTAATCAAAAATTAGGAGTGGATTCAACATGGTATATTCCAGTAACTGTCGTGTCAGCAAATGACCCAAGGTCAAATTTCCTGACAACTTGGATTTCAAATAATGTGACTCTCATGCCATTCAAAACAAATTTTGACTTGAATAAATGGATCATCATTAATCCAGATCAAATTGGTTTGTCTCTCAAATTAAAATATTATGTGATAATTTTAATTTATACTAAAAATGACGTTTTGTACAGGATTCTACCGAGTTTTATACGACACCCAATTAAGAAAATTAATTCATGAACAATTAGAAACAGATTCCTCTGTCATTAGCCCAGGCACGAGGAGTCAAATTCTGAATGATTATTTCCATTTTGCCAATGAAAGTAAGTTTAAAAATTATCCAAAACTTGAAATAAAAATTAAATAATTAAAATTAATTTAATTGTCTATTAGAATATGTCTCCTTCTCAACTGCCCTATCACTAACAACATATTTAGCTAATGAAACAGAATTAGTGGTTTGGACTCCAGTCTTAATTCATCTTCAAAATATTTTGACTAAATTCTCTGCTGACTCGAGTGCTACTCAAACATTCAAAGTATTGAAATTAAAATTAAAATTAAATTATGAAGACACAATATTTAATAATGATTATTTTTATTTGTAGGAATATTTTATGCCAAAATTTGAAGCCGCTCTAAATTCTGAATCCATTGGTTGGACTCAATCAAATGGAGAAAAGGGACCACAAGTCATTGTCAGAGCAAAATTACTTGACTATGCTTGTACTTTTAATCATCCTAATTGTGTTACCTATTCTAAATCTCTCTTTACTTTATGGCAAGCCACACCAACTGATCGAACGTAAGCTAATTAAAATTAATATTGGTATTACTTTAATTAAAATTTAATTACTAAATTTAGAATAATTCCCGCTGACATCCGACCAATAGTTTTTTGTTCTGCGGTGACTCATGGAGATGAAACGATCTGGTCACAAGTCATGAACCTTTATTCTGACGAAAAGAATGAAATGACAAAATCCTATTTGTACAAAGCTTTAGCTTGCTCCCAAAGAGTTGACATATTGGAAAGGTATAAATATTTAAATGTAATAAATTATACATTAAAATAATTTTTAATTATATTTTAGATTTCTTGAATTGGCTTATTTTGGTGTCTCCTTTGAGATTACAAGTGCAATTCAAAATGTCGCCAAAAATTCTGCGGGTCGAGACTTGGCGTATAATTACATAAAACAAAAGTACAAGCCCAATGGAATTATTGGACAGACTCAATTTGCAAATGTTATTCAAGTTTTGAGTGACTACTGGAATCGACAGGATCAAATTGATGATGTAAATATTAACCTTAAAATTTTGCATAAAATTTTTATTAATATATTGTACATTTTTTCAGCTCCTTCAATTCATCGCAGTGAATGCCGGGTCTTTGGGGTCGGTGATGCAATCTTTGACCGAGTCAATCAGTAAAATTGAACAGAATATAAATTGGTGGGAGGAAGAAGGGGCTACGATTCAATCTTGGATGAAAATACAAATTTATGAGTAGTAGCAAATAGTACCTGCATAAAATGAATAGAAAAGGAAGAATTTTAGAACATTATTTGCCATCATTTTAGCACTGTCGTGCAAATAAAATATTGTAAGACAATTGAAGAGCGAATTTAAGACGAGCAAAATGAACAAGTCAAGACAAGAGTCAACTGATTAGATAAATTGGTACAATCATTTCCGCTTTGTTTTCGTTGCCAAAATAAGAGTAGGGGAGGACGGGGAATATCAGAACCAGAAGAAGAGCCGTTTTTAATATTTAATTGCTCATTCAGTACACAATTAGAAGGCTTAGCCATTAGAACGGAATCATTGTCCAAATTAACATTTGCGGTTTCAACAACAAAAAGAAAGGGTCCTAATTATTGTGCCCCCTAGAAACAATGTTCCTCCCCCTAAAAAGTAATAATTCTCCCCCAAATAATTTTACCCCTAAAA
>JAQIVZ010003572.1:0-13348 GCA_034700945.1 Arrhopalites spinosus
ATTGAGGTTTAAAAGGACGGTAATCCTTGGATAAAAATGAATTTTTGTGTGGAGAATATTGGGACAACAATTGTGTCCAGTCAAGTAGAGTCTGATGGTCATGAAGCCAAGAACCTGTTGGAAAAGGACCCAGCGGGTCCAGGGTCATCCACTATTGTATTCCAGAGTACCACGCAAAAAGGATTTTTAGCAGGTTAGTTTATGACATTTTGATGCATTTAAAATAACAGTATTTTTTAGTTTCAACAAAATATCTGTATTATTCTTGTATTACTACAGATTACTTTGTGAGGACTCCAGTGACTTTAACCATTAAATTTCCTCTCTGTATTGAACTAAGTCACATTGTCATCAATCCCAAATTTGGATGTCAAACATCATCTGCCTTCACAATTGAAACATTGACAAGTTACAAGGTAAATCAAGAGAAACTCGTAGAGTGCATCAAAAATGATGATGACAATATAAAAAAAATTGCTTGTTCATAGGTTTGGAAACTTGGCGAAGAGACTGCTATTTCAAAATTTCTTGTGGCCAAGGAATTTCTCAACAATGCAGTCATACCTAGACGGATTGTCTTTAAAAATCCAAGATTTAAGCCTCGTCCTCCCTTCTCTTTATTAGCAAGACCTTCAGATGATTCCAATGGAGAAATAGTTTTTAATCTGAAACATCCGTCATTAAATGTAAGTAAATGCCTATATCCATGAAATGTTTATTATCTATGTTGTATGTGCATTATACGTGTGTCGTGTACGTATAGCTAATGAGCTTTTTTGTCGAATTAAATTATAGGCTTGTGAAAGAGTTATAGGCTTGGATATAACTATTCTAAGATCAGTTGGATCATCCGTTCCTGGACTCGGAGGGTAGGTCGAGAAACATGATTTTCATTGAATCTGAATTGATAATGTGAAAATGTAAATATCTCATCAGAATTCAAGTATGGGGTCAGCCCTGCAGTCGTTGCCCACCAGAATCTGTTCAAAAAATGTTAGTCACTTGGTTAAGACGGACTCGCAAAAACACTGTTCCATCAGTTTCTACGCCTTTGGTAATTATTTCAATTATTTCGGGTTGTAAAATACATATTGTGCGTGTACTTATTGTTCGCATGTAATATAGTACGTATAATCATTTGAATGATAGGTAACCATTGATGATGATGATGAGGATAATAGTCCAACTTTTGCAAAGAGACGAAAATTGTCCAAAAATGTCCAGGTGGAAATTCCTATTCCTGAAAACTTTCTCGACTCACTCACATTTGAGATTATGTGTCAACCTATCCGCCTTCCATGTGGTATTGCTGTGGATGCTACAACATTACAAAGATTTTACAAAGAAGAAGCCATCTTTGGAAGACCTCCTAGTGATTCCTTCACAGGCAATACGTACACAGAAAATGTCAAGCCTATCGCCGACACAGCCCTCAAAATTAGAATTGATGAATTTCTCACCAAGAATTCCAAAAGTTCAAATCTACAACATTTACCCCGAACTGTAGGAAGTGGTGCACAGGGATTTTCCAAAACAGTCTGTAATACTCTTAATCTTACCATGATGACCAGTACTAGACACTTAAATCGACCTAATAATTCTCAAAATACAATGACCACATGCAGCTCGGCAAAGTGCACTACAGTGACAAGTACAAAATCATCAGAAGAATTAAAGGATGATGAAGAGGAATCATCTTCCTCATCTACTATGGAGAATCGACTACAAGAAGAGCTTGCCAAAATCTTAGGTGGTGACGACGAACATTTGTTTCTAAAAAAAGCTACTACAGTGTCTAAGGACCCAGGACTGACAAAATCTTGTATTCAGTGTAACAAAAATTTTGAAAAGGATTTTACAACAATTGTCTACTCTTCGACTTTGTGCTCTCACATTTTTATATGCAGAACTTGTGTCTTAACATTAGCTAAGGATAGTAATCAAAAGTGTACAATTTGTAATCAAGATTGGAAAGTTACAGATCTTCAGAGAATTCACAGTCGGAGCTAACCATGTTTTCTTTATACATTGTTGTATGTACTTCTTCTTTGTCCATAAATAATACAACCTTGAATCGCAAAGATCCTACTGTACAATATCCCATCGTTGTATTATTTGTTTTTTAATTTTTTTTATTAATTCCAGCACGGGATTATATATCATTCAAATGTCAAAAAATACAATGGAATATTTCTATTAATTATTTTATATTTTTCACTTACTTATGTACATACGAAAAACAAACTTCATTAAAAATTTCATTCTTTGATTGAAATAAATATCCCAAGTTTTTAAATAACTGAATGGAACCTTCATTGTCAGCTTTGATCTTGGCAAGAAAAGTATTTACATTTAAATTTGCGATGGCATACTCCATAATTAATTGTAATGCCTCTTTAGCACATCCTTGTCTTCGAAAAGAATTCTCTGCAATCATCACTAAAATTAAAAAAAAAACATATTATAGTACAAATTCTATATGTGCAGAGCATTCTCATGAATAAAAGTGTGAACAACCTTCTATTTCTGCAGTTCCAGTCACGTCAGAATCTCCAGGATTTTCAAGTACATGGCTTTGATTCAAAAATAAATTGGTATCTCCAATCATGGAGGAAATTTCTGATTTTGTCTCATCAAACAAATCTTTAGAGAGCACGATAAATGTACATTCTGTAAAAAAAGTTGACATTTACTTTATAATGTTATTGTACCATAAGAATTGACCGGGATTAAATTATTGTAATTTTTACTGTTTATATCATTTTCCCAATCCTGTTGCATAGCATACTCTTCATCCAATGTCAGTCTTTCTGACCCTGTTAATCTGTAAATGAATTAAATTCGTGTAATTTCACCATGAATAGTTAACAATTAAAAATTTTTACCTCAAAATCTCTTCATCGCTCATCCAGTCATGGTACTTTGGTACATGTTCTGGCTTGTAGCTTGTTAAGACGACTCTTTTCCCACAAAGTTGAAGATTGTCAGGATGCTTCATAGTCTGTGCATGAAGGACAATTTATTAAATCAGACTGACAAGTAGTTAAAAGTCAATAATTGTGAATCACAATTTGTGATTAAATGTCCAAAAATTAATTTACCAAGTTTGACTAGCAATGTTTGAAATGATTCTCGCTGATCAGTAGCGCTACTTATGAATTAGAAAAAAAAAGTTTTTTGGATTTTTTTGGGGTCTATTTTGATAGTTTTATTTTAATTGGCATTAGTGGGACACTAGAAGCAGACATTCAAGATGGGTCGACGAAATATCAACACGACCAAGTCGGGGAAATTTATGAACCCGACGGATCAGGCGAGGAAAGAAGCCAGAAAAAAGGAATTAAAGAAAAATAAAAAACAAAGATTATTAGTGAGAACAGCCGTATTAAAAAATAAGGATCCTGGAATGATCATTCAAGAATTGGATAAATTAGATGAAGTTGAATTCAATCCGGTTGAAGCACCTGCTTTGGCCGATAAAGTTTTAAAGGATAAGCGTAAAAAATTGAAGGAGACTTTGGACCGGGTCATGAAATTATATGTAAGTCCTACATGTAAACAGCTTTTTTTATTTTTTTCAATCAAAAATCTTTATTTTCATGTGCTATAAAATTACCCTTTTACTTACAGCAAAAAGAAGATCCCTCAACATGGAATGAATTGAGACAAATTGAGTCAGACTATGAACGTCGTCGTTTTCATCGTGTCCAATACTATGAAGCTGTCAAACAAGCCGAGTCTGTCGTTAATATAGAAGAAATTCCTCTTCCAATGGAAGATCAGCCATCAATCTCTGATATACCTTTACCTTCAGATCAACCATTCTCAGAGCCAACAAGTATTCTTAAAAAACCGACAACAATTGACACAGAGTCCCCCGGAGTACCTCCAGGGTCACCCCCTGAAATCTCAAGTGGAGAAGAGAGTGAAGATGAAATTCCTACTCCAGAAGAAACTCCAGAAAAAACTTCTACTTCTAGTGTTGACAAGTCAGCCTCAAAGAAATCAGTACATTTTGATGACTTGGACCAATTCATGAAGGAAGTTGAGGAGGAATTTAAAATTATTGAAGAAGAATTACAACCACCAGGAATTGACAAGAAACAAGCAAAAACTACTACTGCTTCCACTTCTGGAACGTCATCATCCTCTACAGAACCTTCAACTTCCTCCACATCAACAACATCATTAACATCATTGACACAAATTCCACCTCCACAACAACCTCCAAGAATGAACTTTTTCAGGCAACAACCACCTGGTCCACCCCCATTTCCGGGCGTCCCACCACCTCCTCCACGAGCACCTTACCGACTACCTCCACCTCTTCCTCATCGTCCTGTTTTTAATTACAGGGGACGGTTTAGGAATTCTGTCTACGCTTCCGGTCCTTTGATAACTCCGCAACAACAACGTGAGGTCATCACAGCAAAACCACAAATTAGAAGCCTGTCAGCTGATGTCACACGGTTTGTCCCAACAGCAGTCAAAACTAACAAACAGAAGGATGATAACACTGGTAATTGTAATAATTATAATGGATATAGAATTATTTTGTCTGTAATTAATAACTTATTATTGTCATTTATGACATTTTACACTTTGAACTAAATTTTTAATTGTCTTTACAATTTTAGGCTTTCCCTTTCCAAAGACGCATCAGAATCAACCTTCCATGCCTCGTCACACACCAGCAATGCTACCCGGACCAAGTAAAGATGATGCTTATGCTGATTTTATGAAGGAAATGCAAGGTTTATTGTAGGTAATTTGAAGTTTACTATTTTTTTAACTTGAAAATTATTCAACTTGATATTCTATTAAAAATTGTGTTACATACAAATAATGTATTACAGTATAATAATAAATATAGCACAAATATTATATAGCGATGGTATTTTACTTAAAGCCAGAAATGTTGAACAACATTTAAAACGAACCACGTAAGTCACACTTAACTTTTATTTAGTTTTTTAAAAAAAGTGACTAAGTATAATCAACATCAACACATTAATTTTATGACCTCTGTGACGATCAATGACATTCTATCCCACACTTTCATGTTCCTGACGTGGCTCTTTACCATCCTGTACTCGCATTCCATGTCGACGTCGACAGAAAGCTCTCAATGTCATAAAATAAATAACTTCAATGAAACTTAACCCACTAAAACCAAGGCAGAGTCCCATTAAACCACCTGTCCCAAAAAATAAAATTTTATTAATTTAATTTTTAGACACTTTAGTCTTCAATAAATTATTATGAGAAAAAATTTACCAAAATTGGCAAAAAGATCAATGACTCCAAATAACTCTGTACGAAGTCGAGATGTAGTGGACTCTTCTCCAAAATAAATGTGAACGATGGAGGCATTACTTCTTGACCTAAGTAGAAATAAATTAAAAATATAATTTTCGTCTTTTATAATTCCCTTGACCTCTCACCATTTTGGTTTTTGGGAAATTCCAGCTTCCCACAATACATGCGGCTCTTGTAATGGAGTAGAAGTGATTTCAGTTCGATATTTAATTTCAGTGCATGAGGGAAGACACTGACGACAGAGAGTGTCCTGTCCTATTCATTTTGAAACATTAATTAATTTTCATTTGACTGTGGCGTGTGCTGATTAATTCAATGTTTTTCGTGACAAAAATTAAATAATTTCTTACCCCGATTAATTATTTCCTCTAAAAATAATTCAACAATTTTAATTTAGAAATTTGGTAAACTCTTTATATTTTTTTAAAAAAATTACTTTGAATGTCTGCCGCACATCGAAATTGTTTTCTGGAACATAGGTCCCTGGTAGCATCTCCTGTGTAATAAAGACGAGAATAATAATTTGAAAATAATTAATTTCAAGACTTTAATTACGTGGCATGTAGTAAGCAGCACATTTGCACTCCTCAAAAGTTAAATTGGCGACACACTCCATGAGACAATTCGTTGAGGTGTAGTAGGCGTAAAACATGAGTTTGTACTCGTCACTGAAATAGCACTGTCTCTGAGCCAATGAAAATTCTGCCACTTTGTCATCTGCCACAGTAATGGTGGGCTTGACATTAATAAAAACTTCAGAATTTGGTGGAATTGCTGTAAAAAATGAGAAAATACTTTACAGTTGCTTGCATTCAAATGTTATTTCTTACCATTCCCAAAATCAACCACTCGAGGTACTTCAATGGGAGAATGAGCCAAGAGCTTTAATATTTAATAAAAATTTAATTTCAATTACTAATGTTAATATTAATATTAAAAATAAAATTCACACTACCCGGAATCCAATCGAGTCGGATGTCGTACAAAAGTATTCATGCAAATCCGGATTTAGGAGAATGGAAAGTCCAAATGATTTTCCCGATAATTTTTGACGACGAGGAAATTCACCCCGAAGTTGTTTCTCTTTTCTTGTCAATAAATTGTCCCCGTCCCACTGCCACGCCTTCCATGACTGAATCTCTCCAGATGAATTGGATACAATCATTCCACTGGAAAAATAAAGTGAATTAATTGTATTTTTAATTAAATTTTTAAACATTTTCAAACCTATTTCGGTAAAGAAGTTCCTTGGGCATCATATTAAAAGTACAACATTTTCCAAAGTCACAAATCTCCGAGGAAAATAATTCAGAACAATTTGTCGGTTGTTCCTCCCATGTACACAAAGGGATGAGATCTTTACATTTTTGTGAAGACTAAAAAATTAAAAATTAATTAAATGTAAATAAAATTAATAATTTTATTAAATTTTCATAATTAAAAATAGTCTTTACTCGTTCGAGGAACATTTTAACATCCCAAGAGTCCGCATCAGCTTTGTTGTTGTTGGATTCATTGAGAATGAGATTCATGAGACTCTCGGGGACAATGCCCCGGGTCACTGAATAATTAAATCTTTTACTGAGACAACTCGTCGCAGTGCAGACATGGTCCATAAAATAAACGTCCTTTCGAGCCTCCTCAACTTGATCTAATTTGGACAATCCCCGAGCATTCCTTGAATATTAAAATGAGGGTTAATTGAGGTCAATAATTTTAAAAAAGTTAAATTAAATGTCCAACTTCATGAAACTGTCCGCTTTGCTTTTGAGAATTTTGTTCATGTTACAAATTGTAATGGCAGGGAAGGGAATGTCTGAATTTCTCGTCTCAAAAGGTTGAAAAGAAACAATGACGGGACTTCGTTTGTATTTTTCCCAAACAGCTCCAATCATGTAAGCAGCTATACTGAGACTCAGAGTAAATGCACACGTCCAAAATATCCTATGATTAAAAATAATTATTATTTTTAATAATTAATAATTAATATTTTAATTAAAATAAAATTATTTTATTTTAGTACAGAAACCAAAATAAACTGAAAATTAGTGAGCCTCGAGGACGTGAAATTAAATTTAAATGGCGTCAAAGTCTCACTTTTCAAAGTAATGAATTTTTCTTTGACCCAAGTATTTGAGCCCATGGAGACTTGTATTTTTACAGAATTCAGCTGGAAGAGAATCCTCCGGTTCCATTAAAATTCTCCATGAACTTGGATACATTGAATTACATTTCAATGGAATTTCAACTCCAGGTCCTCCTCCTCCAGTCTCCAATTCCTCAAATTGACCATTTCGATGGGATCCACGACCATGACGAGTGAGATTGGAGGGTGGACGAGGGTCAACATTTTGACCCATTTTTAATCCAACAAAGGAGGCAGCCTCCCATAAATTGACATGGCGTAAGTACTCGTGATTTAATTTGGGTAAATTCCCATTCTCTCCATTCATTGACACAATCGACAAATGAGTTGGAGGAACTTGACTCTCGTTGATTTGAAGTTCTGTGAGCCGGGTTGAATTTCGACGACTTTGATTTGACTTGTCAAAATTAGGACTAAAATTTCGATTATTTGTGTTGGCAGACATATTTTATATTTATGAAATTGAATTATAATTAAATTTGAAAAGAATTTATTCTTTTCAACTTTGACTAATTTACAAGATTAAAATATTCAAATGAGATGAACAAGGTACACTTTGTTTCTAGGCAAAAGAAAGTGAAGAAAAAGAGAGAGAATTTCTAAATCATTTTCGAATTCGAGGACATTTTCTATGTAAAATCAATACAATTTATTGTCCACCATTACCGCCCATTAGATTTCCTCTTTGTTCTCATCCCACTCCAAAGGAGAGGAAATGGTGATCATAAAAATAAATTTTGGTATTATTTTCCCCATACAGACAAAATTAATTGAAACATTTCTGTCTTGGCCATGACATGATCAATGTCTTTAGTGAAATTAAAAAAAAATACAAATGTTTTCCCCAGAATTCACTGGACAAAACTGGATGAGAATTCTTTTCCTTATAAATTTTATTGATCATCATCAAATATCAATTTTATAGGAAAAATTATGATTTTTATAAAAGAACAATTCGTGGAAAAATAATTATTTAGAACAAATAAAACAAATAAAAAATGAACCACAATAATTAATTGTAAGTTCTTTTTTTTATTTGCTTTCTGGGATCGAAGTTGCCCAGCATATTTTGCCACCCTGAATGGCAATAATATGCGAGCCCCTAGGTCTGTATTGAGGACAAGGCACGTGCAGAAATCCCGAACGGCGTTGAACTTTTCAATTTTTTTGTTGCATTCATGCAAATAGATTTCATTAAATAATTTCTTTTTATTGGTAAAATTAATTGTACAGAGAAAAGCATGATTTTATAACAATTAAAATAATATTTTCGGAATTGTATTTTGTTTAGAAAACACCCACAAAGCAACTCTTTGATTCTGGATACATCTCTCGTAATATTCTTTTCCCCTCTGGCGTTATCTATTTCATAATTACAATTAGTAATTAAATTAAAACAATTTTATTAAAATAATTTTATTAAAAAGTTTCTTACCTGACGAAATCGCGAAATTACAAGGGTTTTCAGATTGGGAACATTAGAGAATCCCCAGTAGACAGCAATGTCCGTTAAATGATCTCCTATTCCTCGGAGGGACAAATATCTTAAATCTGTAGTTTAAAAAGGACATTTTAATATTTATTTTGGAAGATTTAAAATAAATATTTAATAATTACTTTTCAAGTTTGAAAAACTAAAGCCTTCAAAATCATTTCGTCCCAGGACATCATGGTTTTTTATTGTTTTCATTCTTTGACAGGCAACTCGAGTGAGGCCTGTCAGTCCTCCATCAGTGATGGTCTCCATATTACCAAAAAAGGAAAAAGGTTTTTGTCCATCATTTATTTTACTCATAAAAGAATATGGGCGGATTTAGGTATGTTATTTCTTTGGCTCAGAATTTTTTTGACCTTTACAAAGGGTCAAATTTCCAGCTCAAAGAACCAAAAGCACTGATAAATTGGCACTGATGAACCAACACGCCCATACCCTCCACTCATTTTGTGTTTACAGCTCAAAATCATTATATTGAGCAAAATACAAAACAGAAAATTAAATAATATTTAATTTTACTTACCAGAAAATCATTAAAGTTTCAAGTCTAATGAGAAATTCCATGATTAATTGAAGATCAGAATCTGTTATGTGAGCTTGAGAGACTTTAAAAACATTTTGACTTTGAAAGTAATTTTGCCAACTTCCATCCATAATCTCCAGTTTCGTAATATTAACAAAATGGAAGGTGATTAGTGGAATGTCAAAGGATGTAAAGTTTTCTCCAAAATGAGATTTAGTGCCCCCCTCCCCATGATTGAAATTTGTCAAGATGCACACGTCCTGCATATTTTTATTAATTATTTTCAAAACAATACATTTTACATTTTTACATTCTTAAATACAAACTTTAAAAATAACTTAATTACTCACAATCGTCTTCTCAAAACAATGATTTCCGTCATCCTCACTAGGAATGAGGTCATGAATTCCAGTGATTTTATGATGAAAGACACCGATGAGTAAGTCTGTCATATGATTTTGATACAATTCAGACTTTAACACATTCTTCATTTTAATATCATAATCCTCATTTGTCTTGACCACATTTTGGTCATGATCCGTTAAATAAAGGCCAAATTCAAATTGACAAGTGGCGGGTAAAATTTGTTTCAACTTGTCCAAAATATGGGCTGACTCTGGTTTCAAGACAATTGTCCCCAGTCCAAGTTGTTCCAAAAAAGGTAACTTTTGGACCAAAGGAATTAAAATTGTTTCAAAAGTTCTGCTCAGCCAAATAAATTTGAATTTGAGGGTCAATTGTTTGATAACAAGCTGAGTTGTGGATTGTGGAGAGGCCCAGTCTTGAAAACAATTCAAAAATTCATTAAAATAGTCTGTCTGTTCTGTATTCATCATGTCAATGTAGACACAGGTCAAGGTCTTGGAATTGAGGAGGAACAGAATATTTATATTTTTTTCAAATTCAAACACTTCTTGTATACTCATTGATCTTGACCTAGGGTCAGCTTTAAAATAAATTTCTTCCAAATCAACTGTTGTTACTACAAACAAAAAAAGGTAATTAAATTATTAAAATTAAATCACTCAAACATTTTGATATTAATATTAAGTACTTACGTGTCAGAAGTTTTAAAAGATCAATTGTATTCCAACCACAATCTGTTTTCAATATTTTAATACACTTCAAATCTTCAAGGCAAGGATCCTTCTTTTTGATAAAGTTGAGGTCAAGTCGATTCGCCATGTCATTTGTAGTTTCTGATTTACGACCCAAGAGATTAGTAGTGTTGACCACTGTAGTGTAGACACTTTGATGATCTTGAAATTGTTGTAAATTAATGAAATGTTTCATTATTCCAAGTAAACTAGTCCAACTTATTTCACATTGAATTAACTCGAGAGTTAGAATGGATTTGACAGAAATTTGGAAGTGGGCTGAGTCCATCAAATTTTGGATTTGACGACTTGTGATGTGTTTTAATCGTAGTGTTGTCCACGGTGAGAATTTTGAAACTGAGGATTTGAGATATTCTAAACATTTGTCAGGACCTCCTTTAACTTTGAGAAATAATGATTCATTTCCTTCAATGACCGCACAAGATTTATCTTTCAAATGTTGTCCAACTTTCTTTTTCCAATTTCGATTCACCAGTCGACAACTCTTCAAGTCTTGGGTTGACAAGTATGACAAAAATATGATGAATGGTTTAGGCTAAATTAGAGTGAAAATAATAAAGTTACAAACAAAGAAAATGATTTTTATAGTTTCCAAATGCATACAGGTAAAATGTCTCCATCATTCTCTGCAATATGACCTTCATCTATGTGTTCGTATATTTTTTGTGTAAGTTCCATATTACTTGCCGGCCATTTTCTCGAGGCTGAAAATTTACCAGCACCAGCTACAGTGACCCTTGAACTGTAGTAGCCAGTGTATTCTACATTCTGATCACTGAATTCAGGGTCAAGGAGTCCAAAGAATCTGACAATTACAAATCCATTAAAATGTGATACGATATAGAACGGATAACAATTTATTTATTTTACCTGTTCAAATTATTGAATCCTTTTTGAAACTTTCTAAGCATTTTGAATGCTTAACTGACCATTATAAATTATTTTTCAGTAAAAATTTCTTCTGCCAATAATGAAAGACAATTTGATGGAGCTTTTGAGGCCTAGATTTCTAAACGAGAGATAAATTCAACGCAATTAAACTTATAGTGGACAAGGCCCTGCACTCCCCACTTTCTCCTTCTTTCTCATTGGCTCATTACAATGCACTTTCTCCAAGGCCATGTACACTCTATGCGCCAAAGAACAAAAGGAGGTTGGGACATTAACAACTTTTGATATGAAAATCTCTGCCAAAAAGTCAAAGGATATTCCGCCCAGATACCATGGTTAGAATGAAGAATATGCTGAAGAACAGGTTCATGAACAAATCAGTGACAATAATAACGAAATGTCAAAACGCCAACAAGATTATCAAAACAAAATAAATGAGTTTAAATTAAAATTTACCCAAATGATTGAAAAAGAAAGGGATGAAACTCAGCTCGATGAAACCCTCAAGGAATTTGGCATCCTCCTCAATAATGCCAATGACGCACTAGCTGGACCCAAGAACCCAGCAAAAAAAATTTTTCAACTTAGAAGAGCCAATAAAAATAAATTCCCCAAAAATATTCTAAAAATACAAATCCAGAAAGACAAAGACAAGAACAATCACAAAGCCGGAAAGAAAAATACAACTATAAGAAAGCACAATACGAATTTTTCAATAGTCGGAAAAAGTGCGTCAAGTCTATTATGGAAGACCATTTAGAAACTTGTAAAATTCCCATCGGAGAAATTCAAAATGATTTCACGGAAAGATTGTCAACACCAAATGAAGCTCAACTACCGTCGTACAGTCAGCCTACTGACGAGGAACAAGAGCAAATTGATAATGGGTTTGATCCTGCAATTACTCCAAAGATGGTTGAGGACTCCATCAAACAACTTAATATTGACACTGCATCTGGACCAGATTATGTCAAAGCAAGAACTCTAAAAAAGTATAATTGTAATGAAACTTTAGCTGCATTGCACACAATCATGGTGAAATGGGATTACATCCCTAGTCAACTAAAAGAATCAAGGACCTCCTTGTTTTATAAAAAGGGGGACCGAAAATTGTCAAAAAATTGGAGACCCATTAGTATTGCCTCAATCATCAGGAGACTGTTTGAAAAAATATTGACCAAGCAACTCATGGAATTCATTGAATTTAATCAAAATCAACGAGGGTTTGTGAAGCAACCAGGGACTCATGTCAATGTCTCACTAGTAAACAACTGTCTCAAAGATGCCAAGTTGAAAAAGAAAACCTGTATCATCGTCTACCTTGACATCAAACAAGCTTTTGATAATGTGGGTCATGAGCACTTGGAGAAAATACTAAGACAAGAGAAACTACCTACAAGTTTAAGAAATATTCTCATCAACTGTATGAAAAACAACTTTACAAGAATTCGGTCTAACAATGACAACAAAGAAAATTCACATTAAAAGAGGAGTATTTCAAGGTGGTCCACTGTCTCCATCTTTCTTTAACAAGTCCATTGATCACATTGCCTCAGAACTTACTCGTGAAGACATGAGAATTCAACACGGGTACATTTTGGTCGCACAATTAGAAAATTTGTCTACTATCCTTTTCGCCGATGACACGGCCATTATTGAAAATTCAACAGAGTCCGCAAAGATTTTGACTGAAAAGGCTATAGAATTGTTCAATGAAATTGGACTTGAAGTAAACTTAGACAAATGTGAAGCCATCCGAGCTGAAAATGGAAAATTAGTCGAAGATAATTTAGAATTGTCAAATGGTACATTCATTCGATGTGTCAAGCTTGAAGAGCAAATAAGATATCTAGGGG
>JAQIVZ010003573.1:0-13347 GCA_034700945.1 Arrhopalites spinosus
CAATGACAGAAATGCTGAGAGAAACCTCGCTGAATTGTTCGGTAACAGTCTCATTTTCACAATTATATCTCTATTCTTCTCATTATCCTTTATTCTTGTTTACATTTTAACATTATATTATATTTATTTTTTATGGGCCTCTTTTACTATTTTCCAAATCATTTATATATCTTTTAACTGTCTACATCTAACTTTATTTTATATATCTCACTACTGAACTTTACATGTATTACATGTTGATACATAGTTTTGATTGAAAACTCTGTCAAAAAAAGTTTTCATTTTACTAGTTTCAAAGGCAAACTTACCTAGTTTTTTTGTTGAGATATATTTAACAGTCTATTTTATCTACTTTATTACATTTATAATTGAGTTGTCAATGAATCAATTTATGGATTTGAACGAGATACCGAGAAAATGGTTTTTTTCTTTGTCCGTAGTATTTACAATGTACCGTATAGAATATATACGTTTATGATGAATTTTATGTAGAGCCGTTATATTATGTAGATATGTCAATTAATCGTTTTTTATTCTTTTTTTTGATCATGATATGACTGTCATATTGCAAATTTTTAATCGATTTTGTTGGTTTTTTTACTCGATTAGGTAATATTGTTTTTTTACTGTTTTCTCAATTATGAGGATTGTTCAGTCAAAGATTTGATCATTTCTTTTATTTAATCATGATATTCGTGTATTTGATGTACTAATGGTTTTTTTCTTTTTCTTTGTTGTAGCTGCTCATAATCTCCTTCAGTCAAATCCATTGGCATTATTACAACAACAGATGAACGTTATGGCTCAACAAGCTGGACCAGCAGCATTTTTCAATCCCAATTCAAATCCCTATAATAATCCAGCAGCCACGTGAGCACTATTTTCAAGTTTTGACAAAATACTTGCTGTTATAGTTTGTTGATTTATTATGTGTTCAATCGAGTGAAATTTCGATAACAATCTATCAATTTAAAAAAAACATTTTCTGATCAACGGCCTTTTTCTTTTGTTACAGTTGGCTCTACCTTGATTATATTTCACGGATACAGGCTGCTCAACAAATGTTACCCGGTCTCAGTGAACAGCAACAACAACAACAACAGAGATCGAGTACATCCACAACGACTCCTGTAACAGCTAGTTCTTCAGGAACAAATCCAACTCCTTCCTCCAGCTCTTTATCACGTAAGTTTCTTTGAATTTTCTAACTAAATGGCTGAATTATGTAGGACAGATTCTTTGTTTGCTGTGGTTGAGTTTTAATCTTACCCAAAAAAGCTTAGCCTCTTTATTGAGGATCGTACATTTCTTTTTATCGAATGAAAAATAATTAATAACTAACATCAATGTCTTTAATGAACAAGTGGAATGACAAGGTTTTTTGTTGTCGTCTATCATTGTATGATTTAAATTTCTATTCATTGTATTACGTTAAGTATCATCAGGTATGATTATTATGAGGACAAAATTAATGAATGTTTTATATTTTATGTTCTGTAGGACCAACAAAACAGAGCAGGCAGCCGGCAAATAAAAAAATTAAATTACCAGCTGATACAGATATTATAAGAATGGGTTCATCAAACCAACGCAGTACACCGCCTCGTAAATTGCCTCCACATTCAACGTCTCGAAAAAATCAGCCCCCCAAAGAATCTCCACCAAATGTTCAATTATTTAAAATCGAAGATAATGACGCACCATTGAACCTTTCAAAGGATTCGAAAAAGTCTGTACATCCCACTCCACCATCTAAACACCCACCGCATCCGTTAATTGTGAAAGATCGGGACCCGCACCCGAAACTCAACAATAACAATAATATTTCAATTATACCACACGCTCATACGAAACCAGGTACGTTTTAAATTAATTTCGAAATAGATGATTTTCCATCAGTATTTACAAACTTTAACTTTGTTAATTCCTGACTTACAAAAATATTATTATTTCCAGAAAATTTATCGACGTAAGTAAAATTAATTCTATTTTTAGATTATTTTCAAATCCTATTTTAAGCTCATTTTAAAATTGATTATTAATATTATGCTTCCTCTGTTTATGCAGACCTCCGGGACGATATCCACAAGATTTTGTTCCAAAACCTGCCCATATGGCCAAGTCGACATTGTACAGTCAGTAAGTACTTGATGCTTTTCTAAACGTATTATTTGTTTTGTATATATAATAATAATTTATAAAAAAATTTCTTTCTCGTTTTTTAGTGTGATTCCAAAAATCCCTCAAGTAAGTTTCATTTCGACATTTGATTAAATTATGACAACATTTTTTAATTAAAATGTATAGGATAAGTTGCTGTTGTAATTTTGTTTTATTGTTTATCATAGTAAGTGTTGTAATAATAATTTCTTTTCAACAATGTTTTGCTTTTTTTTCTCAATAACTAGGTCGGGATGGTGGTGAAACCCAATGAAAAGTTAGTAAAGAAGAAAACAACTGTTGCCAGTCTATTAGCCCAATCTCGACAACAAGAGTCTTCGGCTACCAGTTCAAGATCCAGCAGTCCTGAGGCTAATAATATTGACATTCGATCAAGTCCTACAGCTGGAGCACCACACCGCCCATGGGTCAATAACCCGGCCCCCTTAGTCATTCCAAATATTAAACCCTTACAGCAACTCCAACAACAGAGAAACTCACATGTAATAATGAATTTTTTTTTAATTGATAGTTTTAGTGAGTATTTATAAATATTTATAAATGCCTAGTATTTTTATTTTTTTGAATATATAATAATTTCATAATTTTTTACTCCACAGGATCCCACTGGCAAAAAATCTTTACATCATCAGTCGTTGCTACAACCTCATCATCATTCACAGTCACAAAAACAAAGGAATCAGCATCAACAGCACAGCCTTGAGGCAACAAGCGTTTTGAAGTGAGTTCTTTCATCCTTCAGAATTCCTTCTGATGTTAATGTTTTGTAAAGTTTCATTACATATTTAAAAGTATCTTCTGACAATTTGATGACTAAGACGATCAATTGTATGATACTTCAAAAATATTTTTTACACAATATTGATGTAATTTGTAATGTTACAATTTGTTGCAGGGAACAACACTATCATCAACAGCTGTCTGCATCTCAACAGCAATCGCATTCAGCAGAAAATAATTCAACAGCGGATTCAGCTGGTGGTGGTCCAGCAAGCAATTCAAGTCCAGCTGATTTGGCTCAGCCATTAAATATGGGTTGGAAACGGGAAACGTTACTTAAAGGTAAGATGAGACTGAGATTTTACTTTAATTGTATTAGCTACGACATAAATTGTTTGTCATTTCAATCATTGTCATGATATGTCAAGAAGTATGACATGTACTAACAACCTTTACTTTTATAGGACTAGGGGCGCAAGGTTTAAGTGGAGAAGTTGTCTACATTTCTCCAGTTGGAGTTAAATGTAAGTGATTTTTTTAAAACTTGTACATATCACACAAAAACTATACCTAAATTATTAAAAGATCTTTACGATAAAAAATTTTAATAAATATTTCACACCTATTAATTATGTGTGCATTTTTTGTCTTGTTTATTTACAGGCAAACAATTAAGTGAAGTAAAGAAGCATTTATCTGCTGGCTTGAGTATTAAAATGTTTAGCTTTAGTTCAAGACTACTGAGTAAGTATATTTTTAACATTTACGTCCTTGTCTATACATTTGTCATTTAACTATGTTTTGCAAATTCACTATAGATTTATGATAGTTACAAACATTATTTGAAATCTTTTATTGATGTACACGCCACATGTTCTTTGTTCATTGTACTAGTCGGTGATTTCCTGTTGCCTACCAATTCAACGGAGGAACAGAATACCACGTTGAAATTAAGTGCGAATCAGTTAGCCAATTGGCTCAGCTCAGAGGGAGAAGAAAATAAAAAGGAAGAGATTAGACTCAAAGAAGAGAGGGAGAGGAAAAAACAACATTCAGTTCTTGTCAGAGGTCAGTCATTTGATGATACACTAATTTACTCTTTCACTTTGTTTTATTTTTTTTGAGAATGTTTACATAATACATAGTGCTGTCACATATATAATTATACAAATATTTAAATAACTGTGACTATATTACATAATGTTTATCATTTTTCGCTAGTTTATTTGTCGACATACCTGTATACGCACGTGTAGACCCTCTCACCCACGACATGTACATATATATCATATGTACAGGTCATTGACCTTTGCATCTTTAAATATCCTTGTGATTTGATTATTTTTTCTAATGTCATATTATTATTTATTTTAGCATTAGAATTACATCGTCGTGCAAAGCGTCGTCAAAAATTGCAAAATGATCGGAAGCTTCGTAAAAAAGCAGAATTATTGGAGCAGCAACAAGCAATGCAACAACAGAATATTTTAACACCACAAACTTTGCAGCAACAACAACAGCAACAACAACAACAACAGCAGCAACAACAACAACAAGATCCAAATGTTTCTGAAATGGATGAAATGACGGTTGAACAAGCTTTACCAGAGTTATTCCGTGTGAAAGGTCTTCGTCTTTCACCTAATGCATTTGCAAATCTACTTCAAATTTATGAATTTCTTCACACATTTGGCGAGACATTGGGATTTGACATGGATTCCTTACCTTCAATGTCTAATCTACAAAAAGCTTTCCTGACGGTACATTTTCAAAATTATGCTCCATATTATTATCATTGATATTAGATATTGACGTTTCTATTGTGTATATTCAAAATATTTCATTGAAGGAAACTATTCAATTTCTCTATTCTTAGGTTGATGAAAATGAGGAAGAATTGCTCTCTGTCATGAGTCACCTACTTGTGTGTGCTGTTGAAGATCCTGGCATGCCTAATCCTAACAAACATATTACTGCCTTTGGTCAAACTCTGAAACAAGCTGATATTACCTATGGAAGTTTATCTGAAGTTTTGAGGTTTGTCTTATATTGTACTTATTTTCTTTAGAGCATATTTTAATTAATCTTTTTCGTGCTTTTTGTAGACGTCATTTTGAATCTTTACATGGTATACTTTATCGTTGTTGCTAAATTCTAATTATTTATTTTTCATAGACTTTTTATGGAGGGAGTTGCAGACTCTGAACCGGAAGCCGAAAAATACTCCGAGTGGTTAAATGAAGGTTAGTTTTTGATTTGATATTAATTTCTATTATTGATCATGTTAACCAAAACAATGTATTAATAATAATCTTTTTTTAATGAAATGAAGCACCGTTCCTTGCTCTCAGTCCAACCCGAAAGTCAACCATACTTGCATTTTTATGTGATCTTTTACTCCAGAATAAAGCTGTATTGAAACACTTAGAATCGAGTACTGAATATGCTCATACAGCTAGAAAAGAAAGACAACAGAATGACATTAAAGTAAGACGTCTCAGAATGCTCTGTGCACGAAAGGCTGTGGCCGCTGTGGCTGTAGCTGCTGCTAATGAACAACAAGAAAAAGCTGAATTTGCTAAAACTTTTGAAACACCACCAAAATCAATTCTGGAAATTGACGATGCAGCTAAAGACATCACTAAAGCTAAGGATAAGGAAATAAAATTAGACGTAAAAGAAGATGCCGTTGAGGTGCAAAAAGAAATTAAAGATGGGGAGAAAGAAACTAAAGTAGATGTAATAGCAGAGAAAGAAGTTAAAGATACAAAGGATACGATAGATGTACGTTTTAATTTTTATATTTTCTTGCATTTCTATTTTCTCTATTCTTTCTTTTTAAAATAACTCAATGAAATAATCATTATGATTTTTCTAATTAATAGGAAAAGGAAAAAGAGGAAGAGTCAAAAGAGGATAAAGAAGTTGCAGGTGCAAATTCAATTCTTTCAATTGCCGAGTCAGACCCATCATCGTGTCCATCTACTCCAGCCACACAACCTCCATCCGTTCCTCAGACACCAACTCGTACGTCCACTCCATCACAACTTTTACCACCACCCCCTCCTCCTGCAGAAGAAATGGATTCAGAGGATTTAGAAGAATCAGAGTCGGATGCTGATGCAAAATTATCTATTGATGAAATTAGAATGAAAATGAATCAGTTAAACAATATGAGTGAAAAACTAAAGAGACAAATGATTGAGAACTTTAAAATTATTCGATCTGGTTGCTTGGGCCAAGATCGGTGGAGACGACGATATTGGAATTTACCAAATTCAGGCGGAGTCTACGTAAGTTTAAATTTTTAATTTTATATAAGAAACACGGTGTTTTGAGAATATGTAATTGAATAAATAATCCATCGCTAATGCATTTTTTTTGTATAATTCCAGGTTGAAGGTGGCTTGACTTCTGAATTTCCAGAGTTGACAACTTTAGTTAAAGAATTTTTCTTGAATGGACAGTCTAGTACAGTAGAAGAAGAGACGGAGATGGAAGTAGAACAAGATGTTAAGCCTATTGTTATTAAAGAAGAGAAGGAGATTAAAGTTGAAAAATCTGATTCGGATAAACTTGCTGAAATTGTTGAAGGTGATAATGTTGAAAAGGCGGTGGAGGGTGATGGTGATACTAAAGTTGAAAAAGTTGAAAGTGACAAAGTTGTTGAGAATGAAAAATCTGAACTTGACAAATCAACTAATTCAACTAGTTGTACTCAGTTTGAAGTTCCACCACCAGTAATTAAAATTTTTTCATTCATACCACGAAATGGATGTTCTGGCAAGATGGTACAAGTTGTTGAAAAAGTTGAAGAACCTGAATCAGAAGATCAAGTCTTATTAAAAAAATTAAAGGGCAATCACGACCTATGGGATGGATGGTGGAGGCTCTCTGATGACATCAAGGAGGAATTCCTTGAAAAGATTTGTTCAAAGGGAATTCGAGAGAAGACTTTATCGGTAAGTGAATAAATGCAAATCATAAAATTATTACTTTATAACAATTATTGTCAATGTTATTTACAAAAAATTCACTCTGTACAGACTTTATTGTACTGTAAAGTCAATAAGCAGTGTATGAGACACACTTGCAAGTGAATACTGACCTTGTTGTCATGTATGATTCATTGAAATGTACTTTTTGTGTAGATTAATCTGGCAAACGTACAAATTGTGGAGGGTGAGGATCTTGATGACGATGAAATTCCACTCAATGTAAAATCTCCTGAACAGGGATGGGACCCAGACTTGTGTTACAAAGTCCATCTTCAGTTACTTGAAACAATGGAAACTTTAGAGGAACGAGTTGCAAGTGAGTAAAAGTCTCTGTATTAAATCTCCACACTCCATGTCTAAAGTTACACAGTACAAACTAATAAATAACCATTTTTATTTTTTAGGTGCAAGTCTTCAAGTAAAAGTATGAAAAAAATGTGTTAAAGGACAAAATCAAAATCCAATGTATAATTATTTATGTCCAGCTATTGAGATTTTAATGACCCATTTTGCTTTTAGGGATGGCAACTTCCTACTTCACGGAAACCAGACTGTCTTTCGGAATCAGATATTATAGAGATGGTGAAGGTTCGACTTCTTGATTTAGAATCTGCGATAGAGAGAAGATATCTGAAGCCACCATTAGGGAAATCGGTAAATGACTTAAATTTAACTAATTTAACTGAACTGACAACGGACAAGGATAAAGAACAACAAAGCTATCATGGATCAAGGTATTATTCACATTAAAATTTTGCAATTATAATGTATGCATAGTATACACACATGTGTGTGAGTGTGCATTATACTATACAAGTCTAAATTCAGTTCATATAAATAGATTACTTATTAAATATTAGATTAAAATTGAATGTCTTCAGAGCCTTAACGAATTGGCGTGATGGAGTCAGTCGATCAAAAACTCCAGGAGTATTATCAATGGCAATTTATACTCTTGACTCGTCAATTGCATGGGACAAGTAAGATTTTTTTCCCCTACATTTGTGTTATTCGTACCAAGTGTGTTTTACAATTCCTTTAACATTTAATAAATGTGTGATTTTCAGGAGTGTCATGAAAGCCAGTTGTCAATTGTGCAAGGTATGTCAGCTTATAATGAATATTGTGAATACATGTCAAATCATCGACTCGTTAAATTCTAGAGGAAAAAAAATATTTCATGTGATTGGTCGCTACCCTTAATCACACAAATTTCAGTTTTTGAATTGTTTTTTTCTTTTAGGGTGGGGACAATGAGGATAAGTTACTCCTTTGTGATGCTTGTGACCGAGGTGAGACTCTCGTTTTGTACATGTGATATTTTAAGTCTTTTTAATTTAAAATTTTACAATGTTGGATAATTTCATTTCTTAAAATTATCTCTAGGCTATCACACCTACTGTTTCAAGCCTCCTCTCGAACAAATACCGGATGGAGATTGGTTCTGTTGGGAATGCATCAATAAAGCTACGGGAATTAAAGGTGATTAATTATTTAGTTCTTTTGAAATATGCACTTTTATTTTATGCAATTAGATTTTAATGTATACATGTTTGTCTATCATAGGTTGTATCGTGTGTGGGAAGCAGGGGCGATCAGGGGTAAGCAGTGATTCACATATGTTATAAGAAAGAATGTTTTTCCAACAAAAGTATGACATTATTTGATTCATCTTTTTTTATAGTCTGGCGGAGGGAAAATCTTGGCATGCGATAAATGTGTCAAGGCGTACCATTTAGATTGTTTAAATCCTCCATTAGCAAAGGTTAGTTATGTTACCTATTTATTTATTAATTACAAAAGGTTTTGGTACTGGTCATAAGGCTTGAACAAGTATGTTCAATTGTTCAAATTTTTGTTACCAATTTTTAGGCTCCAAGAGGTCGATGGCATTGTCCTGATCATCGTAAATTAAGTCCTAATAGGAAAAGAAAATCTGAAAACAGTGACAAAACACCCGATGGAGTGCCGAAGCAAAAGACGAATAATAAAAAAGCAAAGACAGAAGCTAATTGGTGTGAAAAAATGTTGGAGGATTTATCTGCACATGAAGATGGTAATTATAACTTTATACTTTATACTATCTTGTATTGTTTAGTCAGTTATCAAAATTTGCAAAATGCACGTGTGACGTAAAAGACTAGTCAGTCATTTTTGTAACACTAAATGCATAGAATGAAAGTCATACGTGAAATAATTTCTACCTTCTACCAGAAATTTTCTAGTACTGACTAGTGCCTATCATAAAAAGATTTTTTTTACTGAATTCTGGTCATATTGTCGAAATATATCAGGCAATTGAATTCTATACTGACCCAGCGTATATAGTACACATTGATGTGTCGGCCTCGAGTTTAAATGAATTTTTATTTTTTTATTTTTAGCTTGGCCATTTCTGGATCCTGTTAATACAAGACAGTTTCCTACTTACAAAAAAGTAAGTTCTTGATTTACATGTGGTGTATTATCCATTACATGTATACAATGTATACATACATATAAAGTGACTCATCATGAATATAATTATTATATAATGATATGATTAGCATGAGGCGATGGTAAATGGTTTATGCTTTACATCATAACACTTGATTATAAATAGGTGATAAAGAATCCCATGGATTTGGCAACGATCCGTTCAAAGCTTTCAACCTACAAAACTCGTGAGAAGTAAGTAATTTTTTATTTTGTCGTTGTAAGTAATAAAACAAATTACAAAATTTTATGTGAAGTGTGTAACAAACATACAAAGATGTAAGAAAGAAATTGAGGTTCCATAATAACTTATTATTAATAAGTAATTACATGTATGATATGAACTCATTAATCTGTTTATTCTATCACAATTTTCATACATTTTTTCTTTTCAGTTTTCTTGCAGATGTCCGTCTCATATTCGACAATTGTGAAACTTTTAACGAGGATGACAGCCCTGTGGGGAAAGCAGGCTTTTCGCTTCGAAATTTCTTCACCTCAAAATTGTAAAAACAAAAACATATAACACACTGTAAACAATTATATTACGGCTATCTTAGGTTTTTTTAACTTACTGTAACAATAATAAAATCACTGAAAACGTTGATGAACTGAGCCAAAAATTTTGCACCATACCACATTGACGCCAATCGTTTTTTCACTTTTGTAGTGGACTAGAAATCTAAGGGTGGTGTACAAATCAGTTATATCTCACAAGTAAATGAAATGTTGAGTAAATGTTAATTTTTAGGCAACGAATGTTCAACTTGAATTTTATAGATAAAGTGGGACAAAAATAACGGCTGGTCCGAGGAAAACTTTTACCCTGTTAAAGATTTATGCACAAAACTTGGTATAACTTTTTGTATTTAAAATGTATATTATTTAAAATTATTTAAAATTTGTCCCAGTGACTCAATCTGGGGTAATTCCTAAAGTTAAGGACATTAACTTTAAATAACGTTGTGCAATAAGTTGCTTGTAACCAACATTTTGTCTACTGGAGATATAACTGACTTGTGTCCACCAAATTTAGATTTGTATTCATTTTAAATAGATTTTCAATTAATTGCTCATTATTTTTTTCCAAATTTTTTTTTTTTACGTAAAAAACTATTGGAAAAAATGACAGAATTTGACATGTTTGAGATGACGATGACAAGTAGTAAGATAAAAATGAAGAAAAAATAAAACTAAACTTTGAACTTTTAATAGATGTGGCCATCGAGAGAAGCAGGAATAAAATATCGTTGACACTGTCAAGGAAGATGCTGGAAATTCTACTTCAAAGATGGTTAAATATAATGATATTAAATGTAAAAAAAATTGATTTTATTTAGAATCATTACGAACAAATTTTTGTTTTTTTATTTCGATTTTTTTTGTATATAAACTGAACAAAGAACATTTCAATTAAAAAAAACTTGTTTACACACATAAAAACAAAAGATATAATTATATATTAATAATTACACGACATAATAGTAATCACATAAACTTTTCGTTTCTTTAATAATATATTATTATATCAAATGCAGTAAATGCATTATCAACACATAATATTTATAGCACCTATTACAACTCATCTTTGGATTTTATATATTATAATATATATATTGTAGTTAAATGTTGTTGTTCCTTAAATTGTATCAATAAGTTTCATTTGTTTTTTTTTAAATATTATAGTACATCGTTCTCTGATACGCTTAGTTATAATTTGCCGTAAAAAAAGTTGTTAAACTCACACACATTTAGTTAAAACTTAAAGAGAGACAGACTAGAGATTTTAAAATACTACCACAGTTTTCATAAGATTTTTGTTGACCCATGAAACAAAGTTGACAATGCTTGTATACAACACAGGCATGTTTTGGTTGCCACCTGAAAAAACATTTATATAAAACCATTTTTTTAAAAAAGGAGTCATTAGAAAAAAATATATAAATATTTAAACTAAACACAAGATAGAAAATGACAATGATGAATTGTTATCACTCAAAAAGAAATTTGACTATTAATGTCAAATATTTAGAGTGCTTTTTTAAAATAAAATTAGACGCATGCACTCACAATGAAATCCAGAAGAAAATGAACCAACTAAAAAGTTAATCCCATTTTGGCTACATGCTAAAGGACTTCCCGCATCCCTTGGAGACTAAATGGAAAAAGAAAAGAGAGTGAATTTCCTATGACCTTGTTTTTCATCAAGAAATTACAAAATTTAGTGTTGATAAATCAACACAGTCTATGAATTATGGATTAAACATTTCGTAGATTTCTTATATATATACATATATATTATACAAGAGTAAACAAAAGAAGAAATAGAAAGATACTGAAAAAAGATGACTTTGTTTTATAATTATTAATTTGGTGGAGAAAAATGTTTACAATAGCATGGGTGCTTGGGTACTTACAAAGCAAGCTTCAGCCGAATATTTCCCACTGGCACACAAAAGTCCATGAAGATCCTTCTCAGTTCTGAAACTATGCTGTGTAAAGTTTGTTAATACTGTTTCACAATTTGATTGATACTCTATTCGTTGATCAGCTTCATGTAATATTCCATCAGATTCCATTGCTAAAATTAATCATTTCATAGAATTATGGCATAAATTTTGAATACATTATAATTTGCATAGAGGGGAAAATTTGTGAAATTTACTTGAACTATCACTAGGATGAGAATATCCTGGAATAGAAAAAAGAATCATTATTATAAAATGCTCACTACTAAATGAAAGTCACTTAATTAGTCAGTGTACCTGTCACTGTACAATCTCGGCCAGTAAAGTCGGCATCCTCTTCGGGTAGACAGAGTGTACATGTCCTTGACATGTCAGCTGGTTCATTTAGCATCACCAGAGCTAAAATTCATAAATTTTTATGTAATCAGCAAATTCCATAATTAAATAATGAAGTGAATTAGATCAACACTTACCAACGTCATTGATTCTAAGATGGCCATCGACAGCATAGTCCTCATGAATCACAAGTTCTTTAATATCCCTATAATCAGCATCTGGAGTTGGTCCACTCACTGAAAAAAATGGCGTACATGGTCAATACATTAAATTCTATAATCAATTAATTAGTGCATCAATTAATAAATGTACCTGGATGCAAGAGACGATTGGATCCTAGAGCGACTTTAAATAAGCTCAGATCTTGGGCAAAGAGTCGAGAGACGCAAGTAGCCGTAGTGAGTAGAACAGATGGATGAATCAAAGCTCCTATATGTACAATTCAAGTTATAATTAAATTGTCTCAAATTGGACATTGAGATTGAGATAGGAAATACCTGCACAAATGAAAGCACCAGGGTCGGCTTGCATAGATAAAGCAGAAGGACTTCGGACTATTTCATTTTAAAAAAATTCCCATTAATTTTATTGAGACAAATTTTTTAATTAAATATGTTACTACGTTGAATGTACCTATAGCTCCTGTCCAGCAGGAAGTCGCTGTGGATGGTCCGGATGCTGAGCTCTGCATAAAAATATTTCGCTACGGTAATAGAAGGAATCAACAATAATATCCAATTTTTTCTCATTTTTTTTGTACAACATTGCATAGTACACAAATAGTTTTAAAAAATCTTGTGCAAAAAAAAATGTATTCACATTGTACAAAATTGTGTACAACCGCTAACCCTGCCTTGATCATTATTTGCATGCAGGATCAAGAATGTTCATCAAGTGTGTCATTTGTATAATTTCATGTTCCACATGAAAGTCACCTGCTATACTTTATTTGCGTGTATGTTTATTTGTGTGTAGTACATATTATTACGTGGTATAGTTGAAACTTGATTCAGAGAATAATTGACAAAGAAATAGAGACAAATATAAAAAAGACATGTTGATCCGTCTCAACTTTTTCTCTCTCTTTTACAGATACAGGGTGGCACATAACCTTTTGCTACCCCCCTACAGCCTAAACTATAAGCATCAGAAAAAATCCAAAATTATAG
>JAQIVZ010003574.1:0-13344 GCA_034700945.1 Arrhopalites spinosus
TTTGAGATAAAAACAATTAAATATTTTGACAGTTAAATCTGGCTTCAGTTTAAACACAGTGTAATTCCAATAGATGGTGGTAATAACGACAACAAACAAAATGCTGAGAATGGCAACTTCAACAATTAGCACAACAGTTTTGGTCTGAGAAACGAAGAGGGCGCCAAGTAAATGGAGGAATCTGATTAGCACATAAAATTTCCAGAGGGAGTAACAAGAAAGGCGCCATTTTGATTTACTGATTCCCACTTTACAATTTTTCAAGTCAAAAACGATGGGTCCTTGAAAGCAAAGAAGAGAGCCGAATTTAAGGCCTTGAAGACTCCACCAGAGTAATTTTTTGGTCAGCATTTTTGGTTGAATTCACATTTAAAATTTGTACCAAATATTTTTTTTTAGATAAAAATTTTAGTAATATTTTGTGAAATTCAAGTAATTTTTTGTAGGAATCAGAAACATCCTAAATATTGGCACGAATTGAAATGAAGGGAGTTGACTTGAAATTTGGTTCAACGAACCAAAAATTTTGGCCAGGGTGTCAACCCATTGGGTAAAATTTATTACTTCCCGGTAAAAAATTTTATTCTACGTTTGTTTTGTACAGTTTTCGTACCAGGGTGACCACCTGGGGCAAGTCAAAATCAAAGTCAAACTTACTTTTAAATCTGGGCATTTTTTTAAATGATCTAATAACACATTTTTTGTGGAACACAACATGGATGGGCACAATAAAACAAAAAAGAAAACTTTTTATTTAGTTTTGTACATTTTGAAACTACCAAAATAACCACATGGACCCCATATTGTACATGTCCTGAGCTTTATTGAAATTAAATGTTTGTGAAAAGTTTTTACGGCTCTGAAAGGCTTTTAAGGGGAAATTTTCACTTTGCAATTAAACGTTCACACTTCCCGGTTATTATGGCGACTGGCGACAGTAGTCTTTGGTTTGGTAAAGTGAAAACACGTCAATTAAATTCCAGCTTTTAAATTAAAATTCATAATTTAGTATTTACTCAAAAACTGTTGGCAAGAATCGAATACCTTAATTTTACTGTCATAACTACATATATATGTACATATACATGTATAAAGCTTGACATTTATGACATTAAAATTTTTAATTAGTTCACTATAGGGGTTGGATTATTGATTGATTTACATGATATGTAAATCAATAAATATATTATATTTATTGGTTGACATCAATCAATAATTTCCCATGTCACCAGGGGAATTTTTTTGAATGCGTCCCACGTAACTTTTTTCCTTGAAAAAAGGAACGCAAACTCCGAGCTCAATCGTGTAGGTCCTTGATAATAATTTATACAGTATTGGCATACGTACATGTCAAAATTCTTTCCACGTACCTCACGTGACGTGATATTAATTTGATGACAATTTAAACATCCCACCTTTTTTTTCTTTTAGAAATTGATTATTGGATAAACGAAAATTTTAGTATTTGTCAGAAAAATATTTGCTCAATAATAATTTGCTTCCTTTAATAATTTTTAATTAGCCCACTCCCAAAAAATATTGAAATATCCTTCATTTCATACGCTACCATTTTGCAAAATATTCTAATATTCGTGTCAGGTCCACTGCTATAAAGTCCCTCGTTATAAAGTCTTTTGTTATAAAATTAATTTTATAAAGCCCATCATAAAAACGTTTCCACAAAAAAGGCTACGTTATGTTTCCCAATTAACGGCAAACAGAAGAGACACATAATTAGAATAAAAAACAAATTATTTATTTACCATTAGGTCGACTGATGCATTTTTAAGTGAATTTGATTATTTAAAGAAGGTTAGCATGGCAGCAGGAACGAACCCCACCCGCAGGGCGGTAGAAATGAGCAAAGTAACCCGGGCGAAGCCCGGTAGGAATGAGGAAAAGATGGAAATTTAAAGTGTAAAGGTTGGAGGACTAATATTTTTAATAAAAGTCAGTATTTTAAAATAACAATTAACATGATGGAAAATTTTGTTGAAAATTTATTCCGCCTCATTGTAATTCCCCTCAATTTAATTGGCTATTCACCTCTGTTTTTTAATAAAACTGAAAATACAAAAAAGCGAAAAAATTGTAAGGGACGCTTAATTGAATTTAAACATTGCCAAATTAATGATTTCATTAATGATGAAATTAAAGTTGAGACGAACAAAAATTTAAAATACGCGCTCAAACCAAAGTCTCCATTATTTTGGTGGTGTTTAATGTTAGCTTTGGGTTTTAACGTGAATAAATTGTGCACAGTTCTGGGACTCCCCACCATCTACGTTAATAAATGGTCAACACCTTACAAGCTTTCATATCAGATTATTATATAATTATGATTAAAGTTTAATTATTAATTATTTAATATAGGGTCAAAAAAATTCAGGATATTTTAGTGGAAGCAAAGTCAATCAAAGCAGAAGATGACCCAGTTTTTGCCATTTCGCGACTGCGCGGAATGTACATTTTCTTGATGACAATGATCATGGCCACCATCTTCACCAATTTATTTTCATGGATTGAGTCAGGTCAATTGGCCCAGTTTTTGACCCGATGGCCCAGATTTTGCACTCAATTTGAAAAAATCTTCCACCAAGTTGGAGTCTCTTCTTTTGACAGCCATCTTCTGCAGCGATGCCGAAATACTTTACTCGTTTTCTATGTTATCACTCCCATCATAATCTCTAATTTCACCGCGGTCTTTGTGACCAATCAGAGGGATGTGGGGTCATTCATCGTGACCTTCCTGGCTACCCTTCCATTTACAATTCAAGGGTTTGGTGCTAGTCAACTAGAAGATGTCAAAGTTCTCATGACTTACCACATTATTGCTAACGCTTTCATCCAGGTAGGTGGTCATTTTTAAAAAGCGCTAAATTTAAATTCTGTAATTTCTTGGGGTTCGTCTACAGATAAGAAATGGAATTCGCGCAAGTTTGAAAATGGAACGGCCAAATCCTTCAAAAGTAAAAGAATGGAGCCGACTGATAATGTTTGTGAGAGAGCAAGCGGAATTGATAGGAAATTGTCAAAAGGGTCAACAATTGACGCTTATAGTGACCTCCGTGGTCATGTTGACGACCCTACTATATTTCTTGTTGAGTTTGTTTTGGTTTGGAACATCAACGAAGGCCCTATCCTTCGTCACACAAGGGCTCTTCTTTTGTACTATTTTAGTGGGGCGCCTTTATTTTAAAATTCGAGCGGCTGACACAATCACACAAAATGTGCGATTGCGCAAAATATTTAAATGATTCATAATTAATTAATAATTGATCCCTTTAATTTAATTTTGTATTATTTAAATAGGAATTGTTGATAGTTCATGAATTGGAATGTACTGACACGTCATGTGACTCGGTTGAGACCCTCATGGAGGTAAATTTGAAAATTAAATTCATTTTAGTATAATGAAAGTCATATGCTAATTAAAATTAATTACAGATTCATAGTTTGCATGCGAAAATGCAACAAGAGCCAACTAAAATTAATTTTGGGAATTATGTCCATTTCCAGAGGAAACTTCTTTTAGGGGTACAGTTAAAATTAATTCATCAACTTAATTGCAATTAATTCTTGAACAATATTTTGAGGATTTTTTTAGGTTTTTAGTCAAGTGGTCAGTTATGTCGTCATATACACACAATTTATCATGTCACGTGGTTCCATGTAATTCCATCAATTATAATATCGTTTAATTCAATTACAATTAATCAAGACCAACTTAATTAGACCCCGATAAACTTTCAATGGAGAGATTTTTCAGGACATTTAGTTCATTTTTATTTAATGACCTTGCGGAGGTCGGAAGTCGAGACGAATCTACCTGCAAATAAGCCAAATCGACGTGAGGACGGTGGCCATATACGACTGCGCGGGGTTCTTGAAGATTGTAATGTACACAAAAATTAAGACCCAAATGCAATATTGAGCACATTTGGTACAAATAAAATACCACGCCATCTCCAGAATCCCCACGCTCACTGTCAACACACTCAAAAGGATGAAACTTTGAAAAATTAAATAAATGCCCGACCCCTTCAATGACAAATCGGAATACTCCTTCATCCTATTCTCTTCCCTAAACTCAATCTTCACCTTTTTGAGAACATCTTCATCAAATCGAATCTCGTCCCATTTGGTTCATAACCAGTAAATGCCACTGGTGACCAGAATCGACATTATTTTTTCCAGAATCCCGGGTTTTCCTTTATTTTTACTGAAATCCTTGTCAATCGTAAAAAAATGTTTGTTGTGAGAGAATCTCAAAATTTCGCCTTTCCTCCGCCGTCTCCTTGTTTCCTCTCTGAAAATACTCCTATACCATTCAAAATATTCCGCCTTTACAATCAAAATAGTTCCTGATTTTCTCAACGTTGACTCAATTATGTCGCTCGTGTCCCACAAACAAGAGACTGTCGTCCTCTCGAGAGTTTCTTTCAATTTTTGGTATTTTCTGCACGCCATAAAATTCTTACAATTTCCTCGATTGGCTCGACATTCTTGATTACAGGTGAACAAAAACAGTTTCAAATAATTCTTGAGGGTGCCGTGAAAAGAGACGTCCTCAAAATCCTCGTCAAATTTTTCATTAGGGTGGGAGCCATTAAAATTGGCTCTGTTGTCGGAACAAAACTTTGTCTTGGGTTCGCTGTAGTAAATTTGTTCCATGTCGTTCATTTCCAAATAGAATTGCCGAATGTGGGTCCACTCTGTCATGTACCGATTCGGCGATGCGAGGTCAGAGTGAACTTCAGCCCGATAAAATGCCAACACGAAGAATGCAGTGAGAAGCCATATTACGAAAACAATTTTGAAACTACTTTTCATAATTTCATTTTGTGACAGTGGGAATTATAAGGAATTCTAACTACGTACATTTTTTTTTCAAAAAGGGCATACTTTTTTTGAAAAGGGGCACTACTTGAAAAAACTTTAATTGCGCTAAAATCTGAAAAAAGACAACCGATTCTAAAAATGCAGTTTTTATGAATGTCTCATTGTTTGTCATACTTGTTTATCTTCTTGAACTTGTGAATTATCATTATTTTGACGCTCATTTAACAGAGTGACCCGAGGTCTTTTGATAAATAAGGTGTCTATTTTTCGACATGGACAAAGCTGCCTTTGTCTTTTTTGCTTCACTTGATTTCTTATTGTTTTCCTTGGAAGGCATAATTAATAATTAATTATTGCTTTTTGCAATTTTTGTAAACGCCTTGAGACTTTAAAGTTTAATTAATAACTGAAGGTGGAACTAGAATTCGAGTAATTTAAGAAATAAAAAAATGCAAGCACAGCTGTCCAAATGATTTGATTTTGCCCTTCCCTCCCTATTTTTTGAATTGTTTTGGCTCGTGCAAACCCCTGCCCTACTTTAAAAAGTGCACTATTTTGCCCTTCCCTCCTTGGAGTGCACTAAAAAACCTATTGCCCTTCGTTCCCCTCCCCTACTTTTCAAAAATTCGGACGCAAAATTCAAATTTACATGGGGAAGGCAAGAAAAAAGGCAATTTATTGGCGAATTTTCGTTGCCCTCCTCCCATTTCCTTTCTTGAGAGCAGCCAAACCTTTCTGCACTTGGACTCCCCTCCCCTCTCCTACGTAGGGGAGGGCAAGAAGGAGAGGAAGTCAGTATGTATGGGAGGAGAGAGTGGAAGGCTATGATTGCAAGTGGATAGGAAAAAAATCTATAGTGCCAAGTTCAAATTAGTTTTTGAGGATGAGACCAATTAAGCTAAATATTTGATATGGGAAAAATGCAATTGAAATTAATCTGGGACAATTAATTTTGAAAAGGGCATATTTGACTACGTACATTTCACTTGTACGTAGTTAACATGTTATAATTCCCTATGTTTTGTGATTTTTTTGGTGACCTCGCTAGGGGTGTTGGGCTGTCATTTTGTTCGAGTAAAAATCTCAAGATCCAAATGGAAACCCCAAAAATATTTTCCAACAATTCCAACGATTTGGTTGATCCAGCTGAATTATCTTGGTACGAAAAAATAAAGACTAGAAAAATGATTGTGAATAAAATGAAGGCTAAAAGGAGGAGCCAGGTTGGGAGGTCAAGAGGTCGTGTGTAGATGTGAAGGGGGGTCGTGAACATATTGATTTTGGTGAGGTGGTCAGTTGTGATGAAGTTGAAGTGAGTGTCCATGACGGAGAACCAAGATGAAGTCCTATGGTCGGGTTCGTGCTGTGACCTGTACTCCATGAAGTGCTTCAAATCCCTTTTCCCCTTCTTGCTCCCCCTGAACCACTGCTTGGACCACGTGATGTTGAGAGGGAACAAAAGAAAACTGTACAGTGCTGCCTTTAGTTTGACCTGAAATTTGAGGATTCTTGGAAAGGGTGACTGGGCTGAATGAAGTTGAGGCCCCAAAAGTGAAACAACTTTTTTTTTATCGTACACCACAAAATATTTTGAATTTTCCCGCATTTCCTTGGTGTAGCAAGACTTAAATACTGTGTACGGCCCTTGAGTTCCAGCGACATCTTTTGAATGAAGAGGTAATCTCAAGTCACAGTAAATTATGTCCGCATCTGCATTAAAATCAGGACCAACCCACCACCCTTTACTAATTAACGTTGACTTTGTTCTTTGACTTGGGAGGTCAAAACTGGTCAAAAGAAGGAGACAAAATTTTTCTGCAAAGACTGTCCAGTCGGACTTGACGTCAAGGAGGAGGGTCATGAAGCGGGTGGGGTCAAAAGACTCTTTGTATCCCACAAACTAATTATTTTGAGAATAAACCATTTGTATTTCATTTTCGTCCCCCCACGAACAACACAACGTGTAAAATTGTGCCCAGAACCCAATCCGATTGACGAAATTGCGAGAGTCTACTGAATTTGATGGTTTCAACAATTTCCGCAGGGTGCGTGTCTCTGGTGTCATTGGGAATGCAATTGTGGAAATGTAGACTTGCAAATGACGTAAGAACATTGTGAGGGAGGGGCCTGACATGACGATTTTGACTGCAGTTTTGGATCAAATTGACATGTCATTCAAGTTTACAAAACGAATTACCAGTGGTCGGTCATTTTGATGACCCGTTTGGAGGGAGAGGTCAGTGGATTGGAAGTGGAGGAATAGAATGAAACTATTTTTGGGTAAATGACGAATTATGTTGGTGTTTAGGGCAAGTTCATTATTTTGTGGTTGGGATAATTCAAGTGACGAAACAAATCAAACTAATGGGAAAAGGACAAGCCAAATTGCGGTCAAAATTATCAATCGACTCATTTTTTTGGAGAGATTGAAACTCTGCAGGGCAGGTCAGACTGTTTGGTAGGTTGTCGTTTGTTACTAGTCAAATATTTTGTACTAAAAAATGGCTCTTTGTTTTGGTGTAAATTAAAATTGTATTGATTATTTGAAATCATTTCTCCATTCTATTAAATAAAATTAAAAGTTATTATTCTGTTTTATCGAACAAATTACAATCGATATTTGAAAGGTTCGTTATTATTTACATTAATTATTTAATTGTACAATATTTTTGCTTACTATGACTAAATAATTTAATTGACAATTAATGATTTCGGGATCAATTCCTACTCTACACCGAAGATGGCGGACAATGCAAAAATTATGTGGGCAGTCCTCCAATGCAGGCCTCCAATCCGAAAATTGTGTCGGGGGTGCTCAATGCAATTCCAACTCCACCTGCATTTGTGACCCAGGTCAAACTTGCAAAGATAAAAAAGTTCCTGTTCAACCCCTTTAAATTTTAATTACAATTAAATCAGGATAAAGTCAATTCATTTAGTTTTACATTTAAATTTTCCCTCAAATTGCCAAACCATAATTTTTTTGCATGACAGTAATACATAGGAGGGCCTTCTTTTTGGAAAAAGAGTTTGATAATTAAAATAATTAATTAATTTTATATATTCAAATAAAACAATGAGGCATTAAACGCAAAAAATTGTGTCAAACGTAAAAATCAACCATTGTCTTCAATTTGAATTGAATGCCAATTTATTTGCAACTTCTCGAGGACTACGTGCAAATATTTCTTCAACAGCCTTTCGAGTTGAGTGACACACAGTCAAAAAATTAAACTGTCTCTAATTTTAAATTTGGCGCCCCTTTTCTTTGAACACCATTAAAGATTTGTAATCTTGAGATTATTGGGAATATTCATCAAAATATTCAAAATTCTTGGAAAATTCCAAGAAGAAGAATTGACTGACGGAGACTGAAGCTGAGACAAATTGAAATTAAGTGGCGCTAAAAACATTTGAATTCAAAAAATATAACCGCCAACATTTGAATAATGGAGACGACAACAATATTAATAATTATATTTGTAATATTGTTACTTTATAAATTTATGAACTGGCTCGTTGACCGCTATACACAAATGCTGCTCCGAGGTTTTCAACAAAATTCCTTTCATTGACCTCTTGACCTTCCTCTCCATTCCACTTAAAATGTATTTCTATCAAGTCACTCTTGTCAAGGGTTGAGAAAATGGTCATTTGGATATTTAGCGTAAATAATTAAATAATATTACAACACAACAATTTTTTAATAATTTAAATTTTATTTTATTTAACATCACAGGCATTTTCATATCACACAGTTTCAAAAAATTATGCAACATTTTGCCACAAGTCGGCGTCAAAATATCCAGGAAAAATTATGATTCTGACAAAAATGTTTCTAAATTCTAAGGTCAGTGACTCAGTGTTCTAGAAAGCAATGGCCGGGTATTTTTTTTCGTCCCGAGAATTGTAATTGGAGGGTAATAAATCCCAATGGGAATAAAATAATTAAAAGTGTTGACATGAACTCTCCATTAGCTTTCGTTTCCATAAATTACAAATTAAATACGGCAGCTCTAGCATGAGAATGAGACTTGACTTATGTGGAAGGTGGCTCGGCTATCTAAAAAAGCTGAATACAATAAAAAGTGGATTCAAATTCTCCCACGTGCAGCGGCAAAAAAAACTTGAAAATGTTTCTCACTGTTGACGGCTCACATAAAAAAAGAGGGCAAGTTTTATGAATGTCTGGAGAAGATGGAATTTGAGATAATAGAATAGAGTGCGCCATTTTAATTGTAGGGGTGAACCACTTTTGAAGCAAATTAAACAAGTTTTAAACTTCAACTAAACTGGTTAGCCCTCTGAACAATTTAATTTTTAATATTAAAATTTCATTCTTATATTTTAAAAAAAAACAACTTGATGGAGTGTCGGTATTAAAAACTGAAGCAACTTTTTTTTTGAAGGAACTGAAATGCCAAAAATTCCAACAAGAAATAAAAGGAAAGGTCTGGAATTTGCAAGGACAGCCGGTTTTAGTTTTATTCCTTCAATTCTTCCCCATTTGAGCAGTCTTGTCTGTTTTTATGTGTGCTCAGCACATGGCTGAACAATTAGTTTAATTTTATTAATTATTTCATTCATTTAATTGTGAAAGAATTTAATTACCAAAAATGTACCCATTTGTCAATTTTTGGTGGTTTCAAATTGGAAGGGGACTTTTAGTGTCCATGGGAATTTTAGTGGCGTGGTGGTCGAGAATAGATCGAATCCAAGATCGAATTCGATTTCCTGAGAGGGGTCATGACCTCACCTATGATTTTATTGTTGGTGTGTACTCTTGTTTTATAAATTAATTTTGGAAAATTATTTGCAAAAAAATTAAAGGTGATTTTTGGCATGTTTCAATTTTTGTGCAATAATTAATTGGCGGGTATTTAATTTGTCAGTTGGAGCCGGAAGTGGCGGGAATGTAGTGGCCAATAGACTGTCAGCTCACTTTAATGTTTTATTATTGGAAGCAGGTCATACAAAAATTCAAAAATGAAATTTTGCACCATTTTGCAATTTATTTTAATTGTTGCAAAAAATATTAAAGGTGGGGATCCCTTCCCAATGACAAATATGCCGATAGCTGCGGTTCCTTTGTTGAATTTACCCCAAATCGACTGGATGCACCAGACAGTCCCTCAACAAAACGCTTGTCGTGCTCTAGTTAACAACGTAAAAAAATTAATTAATTAAATTATTGGCGGCAATTTCAATTTTATATTTAAATTATTTACAGCGATCTGGATGGAGTCAGGGGAAAGGTAAATTTACAAATAATAATAAATTAAATAATTTAATTAATTAATTTAAAAAAAGGTCTCGGGGGAACGAGCAACACAAATTTTTTGATACAATCCCGCGGTCACCCAAAAGATTTTGAACAGTGGGCCAACCTCACTGGGGACCCAACCTGGAATTATGAGAACGTCCTACAATTTTTTAAAAAAAGTGAAGACTACGCGGGTGAAAATTGGGCCGGAAGTGATGTCCACGGAAAAGGTGGTCCGGTCAGGATTGAGTCCGCACAAAATAAATTTAATGGCGATTTATTTGTCAATGCCGCCAAGGAATTGGGCTACGCCCACGTCGACATTAATGGCCCATTTAGTGAAGGTACAAAAAGTTTTAATATTTAATTTTGAATTTAATTATTAAATTAACTAATAATTTAACTTAATTAGGTTTCGACACAATTACATACCCAATTAAGAAAGGAATACGTCAGAGTACTTACAATGCCTACATTAAACCAATTAGAAAGAGGCGGAGCTTGACCATCAAAAAGTTTGCTCATGTCACTAAGGTCAGTTTAATCAAAATCTTTAATTATTTAGTTGTTTAATTCGATTTATTATTAATTCGAATTAAAATTAATTTAATTAAATTTTGGCCAGATTCTTTTACGAGAAGATGAACAAGGTCAAATGACAGCCTACGGAGTTGAGTATGACCGTCACGGTCAACGTGAGAGGGCGCTGGCGAAAAAAGAAATAATTATTTCGGCCGGCGTCCAGTCGCCTAAACTTCTCTTGTTAAGTGGCATCGGTCCTAAAACTGACCTGGAGCAACTTGGGGTAGGTCAATTAAAAAAGTTTAATTAAATTTAATTGACCTTTTCATTTTTTTTGTAGATTCAGGTCAAAGTAAACTCGCCATTGGTAGGGCGCAACACGCAGGACCACATTTCAACCTACTTGGGTCCCTTTCTTGTCAATCCTGGGTCGTCAATTATAGTCGACAGAGACGCCACTAGTGAGACAATGGTCGAGTACATTCGAACAGGTCAAGGGGTCATTGCTCAAAGTGGGTGTCAAGCAATTGGGTTCATTTCTACTAGTTTTGCCCAATCGGAACAGCAAGGTCAAGGAGCCTGGCCGGATATTCAATATTTGTTCACTGGAGTTCACTTGTACACTGATAGAGGTCAGGATTTTGCGAGAGCATTTCATATTTCAGAAGACATAATCGATGCTTATGCAAATCGAATTCATGAGGGGGACAGTAAAGCCGAATCATTTTCGATTATTGTGTCCCTTGCGAGACCTCGACAAAGGGGCGAAATTCGATTGAAGTCAAGGGATCCCTATGCAGGGCTTGTGATTGACCCCAAATATTTTCAAGATGATTCGAGAGACATCAAAGTTCTGGTTGAAGGTGGGTCATCCAGGAACAGTTTTTCGATGTCGAATACAATTAAAATAATTATTTTAATTTGTCTTTTAGGTGTAAAGAAGGCAGTGGAGATAGTTGAGACGACTGAAACGTTTCGAAAAATTGGCGCCAAATTTACAAAAAAACCATTCCCGGGTTGTGAAGTTGTTGAATTTCGAAGTGATGCTTATTGGGAATGTTTTATACGCCAATTGACTATAACTTTGCATCATATTGTGGGGACTTGTGGGATGGGGCCAAATGATGTCGAAAAAGCTGTCGTCGATTCTCAATTGCGAGTCAATGGGGTACATCACTTAATATTTTTAATATGATTTTAAATTCGCCCGCCAATATTTTTGAATAAATTGAATAGGTACAAAATCTGAGGGTCATCGATGCGTCCGTCATGCCCACGGTATGAAATTAAAATAATGACGAAAATAGTTCGACCCATTCTCTGAGATACAAAATTTCAAAATAATTGAAAATTGGCGGTTATTGATTACAGGTACTCGTGGGAAATACAAATGCGCCGACGATAATGATTGGTGAAAAAGGAGCGCAATTAATTTTGGATCGTTGGAGTGTGAAGTTAAATTAATTGTAAAAATTGAGACTCTCAATTTGAGAGTAAAGACTGACAAACTATAAAGTTAAATCACAATTAAAAAACTAACTTCATGGGTGGCATTCAAATTGATGGTTGTTTTATTTTTGCATCAAATAAAGAATCAGTTTCACTCCTCTGCATATTTTTAATTTCAATTAAATTTAAAAATAATAATTCAAGATTAAAACAGGACTAAATTAATACGGGATATTTTATTATACATTAGCAGTAAAGATAAGAACGAGGCGTCGTGTTCACGAGCTTTGCATGTCATTAATAATTTGCAAATCTTACAATAATTTAACTAGAGGGTGGTCTGGTCACAAATGGTTAAATTATGACAATAATATTACAATTTTTAAATTATGATGAAATTTTTTGTATTCTATTTCTATTTTAATCTCTTTCCCTTGTAATGGCATTAATTAAATGCATAACTAAGACATGATGAAAGCTAAATGACAATTAAATTAATTGATTTTACCAGGGGAGCCAGTTCCGAAGCCCACTTTTTTGTTTCTTTTCCTTTTGTTGCTTTTGTGGTCCATAATTTGAGCCCGACGGTTGTGGTTTTGTTGTTGGTGGCTGGAACGGTTTCTCTTTGTAAGAAAGTTTACCAGCGTAGGTGACATTGGTCAACAAATTTTTAATTTGTTCTCCATTTATTTCAAGAGCATACAACATGTCCAGTTGTTTGTTGACCTCTTGTATTGACACTACACCTTGTTGACCACTTGCCATGGCTGCCTTCAAAATGTCGACTTCAGCATTGTAAGTTTCCAAATGTTTCTTCAAGCCTTCCAACGTCACCTTGCTCCCTCTTTCCTTAACTTTGTCCTCTTCCGCGGAGATGAGGTACTCCAAGTATCTTTTAAAATTAATTAATTTAATTAGCACGTCAAGAATAATTGTCTAAACTTGTCTCACCTGCACAAAGCATCATTGTAGAGCGTGATGGCATTGTTCTTAAAAAATATGGCGAATTTGGCGCCCGCCACAATAATGACTGCTTGCTCATCCTCCATCTTTTTTTTCGGGTCTCACATTCCTGCATCACTCTCGCAACTTTTTGCTTCTCACTCTCAGTCCTGTCTAGATCTGCCTGGACATTTTTTTGTATGACCGGTTTGGTGACCTGCTTAGCGTCATAGTTAATGTGCATGTGATTGTAACGCACAAATATACAATGTATAATGTATATAATGTATGTAGTGTATGGGCAGAGCTAGTGTACACTAGAGGTA
>JAQIVZ010003575.1:0-13332 GCA_034700945.1 Arrhopalites spinosus
TTGTGCTAGAGAAATATTTTAACGTTACAGCAACTACGAAACCGTTTATAACGATAATACTCAAAATGCAACGTTATAGCAACCAACCTGGTTCATTGGGTTATATCCTGTTGGCTTTTTTATTGTTCTGGGCCCTCGAAACAACAAACTAACTTGTTGATCTCAAAGTTAGTTTTGCAATTTCGGTTTAAATCAAAATTTAAACAAAAAAAGCAAAATGACTATAGTAAATTATAATTAACAATTAGCAATTAAGTTTTTAATTTCCAAAAACTTCAAGAAATATGTCTATTTTGATAAAATTAAACCTCGACCAGTTTTAAGTACGAAAAAAAGTTTGCCACTAAAAAAATTTATTTAAATATTTAATATTTTCAGTACAATAAAATGACCTTTCAAATAAAACTGGGTTTTGAAGCTACCAATTAATAAAGGCCCACTGCGAATTACGTAATGGGAGCGGCCAGCTTACGGATTTTTATGGACGTTTTTTTCAAAGAGTAATCAAAAGCTTTAAAAGTACTCCAATAAACTCCAGTGTTTAGCGGCGCAGTACCACCATCATAGTACAAACCGTTTAGGGCCGATCGTGCACATGCTCTATGCCACCACGCGCCTCCCTTTTGGGAAGCGCAATTTCCAGGTGCCCAGCTATCATTGTCAAGATCAATGGCAGTAAAGCAAGCACCGTCACTATATGTCAAAGCATCTCCAGCATCACCCGAGTATCCAGCAATCCATAGTCGATAACAATCAGATTGATTTGTAACCTGGAACTTTGAATATTGCGCAAATTTCTTGTTCCCGTCCCAATCTTCAAGATCAAAGCGAGCCTCAAAATTGCCTTTTTTAGTGAGAGCATGAATGGCTTTTAAACCTATCCAATAATTTTTATCCACATCACCAAATCCCTCGTCATATTCAGCAAACTTTCTGTTGAAATCATCTTGTGGTCCCGACTCTCGATGTTGAATTTCAGTCCAAGGCTCGCCGGTACTTCCATTAACCGTGCATTCCTTAACGGAAACTTTTTTACCCAAGCGTCCAAGTGGATATATAGCAGAAGTTGTGCAACCGGTACTACCTATAAAAATAATGGTAAAAATGGTATAAATATAACAAAAAAAACGGAGCTCATACTTGAATTTTAAAAAACAAGTACTTACTGCCGCACTTGGACTTGGATGCAAGGTCACATTGGTTAGTGTCATTTCTAAAGGCTAGGCCCCTGGGACATGTTGCATGTTCCATAGTGTTGTTTTCTTTACAAATGATGTAGCCGTTACAACTCTTTGGGTCGGAATAACGGCCGCACTCTTTACCCTCACACAAAAGATATGGACTGCGGCAGACATAGCCATACTTTCTTGTACAAGGTTGGTCGTCGTCACCTTGATCTTTTTCATAAAGATGATGATACAAACTAACACATCTTTGCCCTGTGGTCGTAGTAGGAGGGTCCTTAAACCAGAAATAGTCGGCAACAGTTGAGTTGTCCTGAATCCAAACGTAGGAGCCTCCGCTCAGTTTCCCGGCAAGCCAATAGTTCCACGTGTACTCTCGGTCAAAACCTAATTAAGTCAAAGCAATCAACAATAATTGCGATTTTTAGCAATGGGGAGTTTACTGTGATTATTAGCCAGGTCGCGAAAGAATTTAGCTTCATTTTGGGTTCTGGCGCTAGCTAACACCATGTTTCGACTTTCGCATGCTTTAGCGGCGTCATCCCAGTTGAGCTGTAGAAAAATATCTTGAAATTTTTTTTGAAATTGAAAGTTGTTATTGTGAATGGTTAGTTATACTGTGATAACCTTTGGTTTAGAGACAAATGTGTAGTTAACATTATTTTCAGCGATATCTTTTGATTTGGTTGCCTGGGATTGGACTTGGTGGTTACCTAGAAAATTAAAGTGTTCCATAAGCGACGATCTAAGATTTTTGCGGTGACTTACCCAATACAGTGAAAATGTGGATAAGCAAGAGAAAGTATAATTTTGGCGCCATTGCAAAGTTAGACGAGGGAAGCTTAGAGTTCCCGTTGTATGAATGGTGAGAAAATAGTCAATGTTTTAATGACAGGAAATTAACTATTTTTGTTGATAGTTAAAAATTAATAGTTTTATTGTCGTGTCTCTTGTACATACAATACTTTCACTGTTGTAATGCCAATGCCTCTAGTAAAGAACCAGAACGTGCTTGTCATTTATTTTAGCAAATATACAGATATGCAAATAATTCATAACAAGTACGCAGCTTCAGACGTCGTGTTACATGAAGCACTCGCGTACCACAAAGGTCCCTCCACTACTCATGAGAAATGCATTTCACGAGTACTGGAAACAATTTTAACTGGAATTGGTCAGGCATGCCTCTCATGGGTCTGCTCATCAGTGGAAGATGTTAGATTATCAAAAAAAAATCCAATTAATGTTACATTTCAGATTATGCCTACTAGTACCAGAAAAAATGGATTCCTGAGAGAATTAAACTTTTAGCTGGTGTCAAAATTTTGTAGCTTTGAGAGAACTGTGTTTTTATCTTCATTGTGATGTTTTTTAGGTTTTCCATTCTTTTCCACAAATTAATTTTACGAAAATTGAATTTGTATTGCCTTGTATATTGAAGTATTTGCGTGCAGTATTTAAAATAGTTTACCAATGTATAAGACTATAAGTGAACGGGTAAATTCAAAATCAATATTTTGTGCCACTGGACTTGGATCTGAAATTTGCCATATTTACTCAAGTTTTGTAAACAAGTACAGCTGGGTAGCCCCCGGTCAAGTTCTCAAGGCCGGGAATAGGAGACTCGAAAGTGTAGAACAAATAAATGTCAGCTTAGCTGATAGATGTATCAACAAAAAACCCGGTGCCATTTTTGGTCAAAAGCTGATTAAACTTTCCCAAATATTTAGGCGTCGGTTCATCCACAATCTTTTTCCTTGTTTCCTCTTTCACCTTGGCATCTTTGGTCGTCATGTAGGGCCAGAATGCTGGAATTCAACCAAAAATGTAAAAAGCACAGGTCAAAGGTCAATAACTTGTTTTTTTACCGTCAGCATAGTCCTTGGCCGCATCGATCTTGCCATGAAACCCAAACCGACGAGAAAGGAGTCGGGCGATAGTGCCCGACTGTGAAATGCCAACTCCATCTACCTCAAGGTATGGCCCTTGTTCATATGGCAATTCTGAAGATGATCAAGAGTTAATTAAATTAGTTAATATTTAATTTAGTTGAATTTTCTTTGTTTCAAATCAGCCGGGAGGGGATTGTCCTCATGGGAATTGAAGGCGACTCGAGCGTCCTCAAATTTAACCCCGGCAATCGTGAAAATGAGACGATTGCGCTCACCCAAACCACGGACATTGAAGTAAGTGTGTCTGCAGACACGTTGAAAATGGCCGCATACATGTATTCGGCCATTTTCAACGTGATTAAAGTTGGATTTAAAATGACCGTGAATTTGAGAGTCTATTAATTTAATAAGAGCCTAACCTTGACAGTTAATTAGGTTTCATTGTCAAACATTTTGACTGCTTGCGAAAGCCACCTTTTCAATTGCCTTTTTTGGCTTATCGCAATTCTGTAGCGGCTCTGGCCAGTCGACATTTTTTTAAGCATGATAAGCCAACTTAATTAATTCATGACGTAACCTGAATTTAAACGTTTTTTTAAAGCAATTCCGTGCATGTTTTTATGACGGTCTAGTCGGAAGACGGTCTTGCGAGAAAATCATATGGAAGGATAGGTCCGGATGGGAAGCTTTTTGTGCAGTGAAGGAAACTCTGCGGTCCTGATGGAAAATGGTCTGTGTTTGAGATCAGAATGGCGAGACTGCTTGGGAGTTGTCTGACGATTCTGATCCCAAACTCAGACCATTTTCCAAAACGGTACTTTGGAGTTGACTATAGGCGGGTAAATCAATGACAATGGAGGAGCGAGTGGCCCACATTTACAAAAAAAAGTGGACCAACATGACAGTCAGAGAAATGTGGGCAGCTTTTATGCGCATGCTCAGAAAGGAGGTCATTTCAAAGTCACATGACTCGGCACAAAAGAAGGACAATAAATTGGGGGTAATTTCAAATGAATTTCAGAGGCAGCTCATGAACTCGCAGGACTACATTCGAAAATCATTTTCCCACGTTCCAAGTCACGTGCCCCAAAATTTAAATTCCGCGGGTAATTCAAAGATGGAGAACGAGAAAAGCACAATTTCAAGGGACTATTTCAGCCAGTATTTATATAGTGGGCCAACATTTCAAAATTTAAATGTCCGATTTCCCAAAGTAGAGACTGAAAATGGTTTATATGTTTTTGAGACAGCGTAACTTTAATCACAAATAATTAAATTCCTTCTGTGTACTCTTGTATTTTATTTGCTTTAGAATTGACAAATTAAAAATATAAATAGACCAACAAATGGGATTGTGTAAGTTGTGTCGTAATTAAAATTAAAAATGTAACTAAATAATTTGAAGGGGATTAATGTGCTCCAATTTAAAAAAGTAGTCCGTGCATGTAACGTCGTCTTAATTTGGACCAAGAATTTGGGTGCAAATAAAGGAATGAATATTAGTAAATATGACCCAAATTGAGTGGATGGATGTAATGATCATAAAAAAAATAAATATTACAGAGAAATTGTCAACTTGTTAAATAAAATAAATGGGGGGGGGGGGGGGTTCATAGTGAGAGATAATTTCTAGACCGAGGAATGACACTCGAATTTATTTGAAAGGGAAATTACCTGACTGTGCAACTCTCTCTCATTTCCTCTCCCCTTCCCCCGCCCCTCTTTCTTGTTTGTCTTGTGATGCAACCTCCCTCTCCTCGTAAGTGTGCTGCCACACACAAAAAAGGTGCACACTTTTTTAACGTGTACGGTAGAACACACTCAAAATTGTTGTGTTATCGTCAGTGTAGAATTTGACGCGAGTCGACGACCAGAGCAAGCCAAAAACTTTCTCCTTTTTCTGACATTTCCTGTCCACACACACAACCAAATCTTCCCATTTAACATTTCATGTGTCCTCTTCTCTTGTCAACAACAACTCCATTGGAAAGGTTGCAGCGTGTTTTGCATTATTTAATTTTTAATTGAAATTTAAATGATGTTTTTTTAATTATTATTTTGGATTTTTGTCCCAGATTTTAAAATGGCGGGAAAGATAGTCGTGTTGGTGGTCCTCTTGGGAGTTTTTTGGGCAGAGGGGAGAGAGAAGGGACAAAAGGAATTTCCAGATTATACCCTCGTGGAAGACAAAGACAGCATCCAGGCACCCGGGGCAGCCCCTGGAATGATGTGGATGGAAGGCAAGACGGACACTTTTGTCATTTCCAAGACGGATGACCCCGTCGAAACGTACGAGTTGCCCGATGACAAGTCCACCCCGTGGGATGACCATCAAAAGGATCACGTCAAAAATTCTGGGAGCTCCAATTTTGTGCGGAATGAACCGTACCATGGACAACAACAAAACTTTGGGAATCAAAATAATAATCAAAATTTTGGAAATAATAATCACAATCAAAATGGTGGTCAACAAAATCAAAACTGGCAAGGGAACAACGTGAATTTTAATGGGAACAATTTTAAGAATCAAGGGAGTTATCATGGCCATCAAAATGATTTAAATAATAATCAAAATTTTAGACAGGGGCCAAATGGACAAGGGTCAAATAATTTTAATAATTATCAGAATTTTGGGAATCAAAATCATCGCCAAGGCCCCAATGACCAGGGAAATCAAAGTTACCGACCTCAGGCCACAAATAATTTCAATGGGAATAATTTCAATAATTATCAACAAAATTTTGGGTCGCAAGGACATCAACAAAATCATCAAAATTTTGTGCCCCAGGGTACATTTAATCAACCAAACAATAATTTTGTAGCTCAAGGGTCAAACAATCAAAATTATAGGCCAGAGGGGTCAAATAATCAAAATCATGGAGGAAATGACTCGAACAATTTTAATGGAAATGGCAATTTTAATAATCAACAAAATTTTGGGCCACAAGGTCAAAGGTTCAATCACCAAGATAATCAGAATTTTAGAAATAACCAGAATTACAGACCACAAGAGCAGAGGAATGGAAATAATGGAGGGAATTTTATAAATGATCAGAGCTATAGACCCAGTCAACAAAATAATCAACACTTTGAGGGTCAAGGGTCGCAATTTAATAATAATCAGAATTACAGACCTCAGAATAATCAGAATTTTAATCATCATCAAAATAATCAAAATTTTAATCAAAATCAAAGTAATCAGAATATTAATCAGAATCAAAATTATGATTTGCGAGGCGGTAGAAATGAAGACTTTGGACGAAATAAAAACCGACGGAGTGCACGTGGTCGGTATCAACGGAGATATTGAGGAACGAATTAATTTGAAAATGAAAATATTTTACGATTGATGGTTACCACTCTCTTTGACCCAAGGGTTCCTAAATTTAAGCTCAATTCATTGTTTTTTTTGTATTTTGTAATTCATAATTTTGTAAAGTGCGTCCTGCCCATTGTTGAATTTCATTATTGAAAAAAGTAATTAAATTAATTTAAGTCTTGAAAATATTTGGACGGTTTTTTCAAACATTTTTGTAATTCTGGTGCGCCCAAGTTATTCATCAATGCCAAATATGGAGAACATGAGACAGCACCAAATTTTAGCTTGGCTTACCTTACGAAAGGTGTCAATGGGTTTAGAAAAAAAGCTTCGAAGCCTAATTAGGAAAAAAGATTGCTACAAAATGTTTTGAAGTACAATTAAATTGATTTTAAAAATTAATAATAGTTCCAAAATAATAACACCGATTATTAATAATCGAGTTATTCAATTGTTTTAATTGTTTAGCTCCACGTGCCGATTTCCTTCTAGAAGCACAGTTGTGCTTACAATAATTGTTAGACTACATACTGCCCTTTGGATTAAAAACTAACTTTGTGTTTATGGCAAAACAAACGAAATTGAAACCACATTTGACCCCTTCCAAACAAAAAGTGTTCCACAGCAAATAAAATTAAACTGCCTACAATGAAAATGGAATAAAAATAAATGGCGGCAATATTCAAAGAATTTTGAAAAGTGGATCTTGTCCGACTGTACTCAACCTCGATTCCATCGTCATAAAATAACTTCCATAACTCTAACGACCACAATTTAAACTCATAGATGGCACCCTGTTCCCTCATTTCAGCTCGATTGCTAAATCCCTGCCAATATTTGTGGATTCCAGATGAAAAATGAACGCCATATGACTCAACCAAAATGTCCATGTTGGGGGATGAAAATAGGGTCGAGAAGGGAGCAAAACGGAGTGTGTCACTGGAAAATCCATGACTTTTTTTGGTATGGATGGGTACCCGATATTTCATGTAAGTTTTCTTTTCTTTGTATTCCAAAATGGCACGTTTATGTGAATGTACGGATTTGTTGCACCAATTGGACAAAATGTTGTGGAGAATTTTGTCTGGTCCTTGGTTCAAAACAGCTTTGAATGTTTTGTAGTAAACTTGTTGGATCGAGTCTTGGTCCGAATGTACTCCGAATTTGTGACCCGTGGCTACGAGTTGGTCAATTGACATGTCCGTGTCATGGACCGTTGGCATTAGTTGAATGCTTTTGAGTTCACTACAATAAAATTGAGTTAGAAGGAAAGCCCCCAACAGCCAGCAATTATACAGCCACCATCGGTGACCATTTCCCTGACCTCCACCCCTGTTTCGTTCTGCTTGAGATACCAGGGGCGCTAGTAGTGCAAAAAGAGTTACAAAAAAGCTTAATTTGTGGGTTAGCTTGTGAATCGGGATTAGGAAACACAAGCAAATAAAGATGGCCACCCACACTCTCACTCTCAGAGGTTGCAAGATGGAGCTCAGGGCGCGTTCTTTGTATTGGCCCTCTGTCTCATAAAAAATTGTGAAGTGATGGTCGGCGGAAGGCTGAATGTGGTCCCAAATCTCGGTCGTTTTAAATTGATTGGTTAAACAATCAACACACTTGGTTTTGACAGCAGCGCAGCATTTGGTCCCTGCCTTGATAGGTTTTGCTACAAATTTAAATGTCAAATTAAGATGTGCCCATGGTAATTCCAATTCTAAGATGGCCGCTTCTACGATGGATGAACTATGAAGCAAAATTTGGCGGTGGGGTTTCAATAGGGGAGACAAGACCCACTTGGAGTAGTAAACTAATTTTTCGGATGTGACGCGATAGAGGTAGCCTAAATTCAAATTTTGTCGCTTTATTTTAATTAATTGTTTCATGAGTTGCAGTGGGTGGGTTTTTGGGTCCTTTTTGAGAGTGAATGAGGCCTCGTTTAAATTCATGGGTCGGTATTCCCAATTTAGGCGGGAGGTTAAACTTAGGTGGGTGAAGGCCACTGAAGTGATCAAAAAATATTTTGGGTTCAAAATTAGTGGGAGAATGTGGGTGGGGGCGTAGCAAAGGTTGCCATGACCATTGTTGGGGATTTTATGGGGATTTTGAGGGTCAAAATTGAGAAGGAAAATGAAATGGAATTCAATTTGAAAATTGAATTGATTTACTTTAATAAATTGTGTGATGAGATTGGACCCCCACGTGGGAAATTGAGAGGATGATAAAATGTGGACGAAGAATTCACAAGTAAATTTTGTGTACGTCGCATTTGTGTACCAAGAAACCAGGTTATGAGTGACTATGATGGGAGTGCCCCAATGGTGAAATTCTCGATTCAAATTGGGCAACGTTGAGTCAATTGACTGAGCGTTCATGTGGAGCGCCAGTTTCGTATTTTTTGTAAAATGAAAAATTGTGGGTTCGAGTACAGGCGACGGAGTTTTAAAATGTTGTTCAGCTCTGGCAGAGGGAAAAATAATTTGGAGGAGAAGGCAGCTTAATAAAAACTTGTATGATGGCATTACAGGCAAATGAAGGTCACTTTTGCAATTGGTCTGAATATTGTTATTTAGTTACCAGGCGATGCGACACTGATGACAAAATGGTTTTTGTACTCCTCATTCCGGAATTGGATGGCTACGCCCTCTTGAATAAATTAGTGGAAAGTTTGGCTATAGCCAAATGTATACATGCGAGCTGGTAATAGCCCAACTAACATTCTCAGACTAACCGACGGTTTAAATTGGGTCTGAAACTGGTCAATCCATAGCTAGCTATGGAACGGAATTTTTTAGTTTTAAGTTTGTAGCACCACAAACAATCATTATTGTTTGTTATGATGTCGCGTGAGCAAGTCCCCATAGCTAATTAACATGAGTTTGAACTGTTTTCTAAAAAGACTTGTACAATTTCAACCTCCGTGTTAATTTGAGCGGGACACCCGTCAATTAATCCCAATTGTCCACATAAAAGATGAACTTTACTTACTGTTTTGTAACATGCCGACCCAATTTTTAACTACAATTATCCGTCTCTCCAACTTTTTATCCTGTTTTAATGAACCACCAACTAACTCCATTTAAAACTTTGTCACAGTTATTTTACTTCAAGACAAAATATTTAAATTAGAAATGGAGGGAATTTTGAGGAGACAAGCCATAAAGTTTATATATGACACGAGGCTTAATATTCTAGTATTTTTACGCTCAAGACCTTCCCGAGCATGCCGTTGAGCAAAAATGACGTCATTTTAATTTGAATTTTGAATGACGTTTAGAAACATTCATGAAAAATTATGAGCAGATTAAAATTTTGCTCTAACGTTAATTAATGTTAAATAAATCCACAATTAGCCTTGGTAATTTTTTATCTAATCTTTCTTGCTTGGATCCTCATCCATGAAGTTGAGGGCCATCCTCTTGATTGGGTAAATTAAACTGAGTCTTCTTCTTCTCTAAATTCAGTTTGCAGCTTCCACACAATTTAAAAGCTTTTAAACATAATTAAACTCGGCAGTTAATTTAATTGGCCTGCGTAATAATGAACTGGTCTCCCCTTCAATTCTCTCCTCATCTTAAATAAACAAAATTAATAATCGATTAAAATTATTTAAGACATGGCGCCATCTAATTTTCAAAATATTGCGCGTCGTCTATTATTTGTGTCATGTTTCTGTCGTCGACATTTCTTCTGTTCTTGTCAGAGTCACGTGGTGGTGACAACCGTAAAAAAATTTGCCAATGGCCCACTTCGTACTCAGGGATTAGCTCTTGGGTTTGGTCTAGTCCTGCCACCAGTTTTAGCTCTAGAAAAAACTGATTCAAAATTAGAAACGGCGGGAATTCAAATCAGCCGCGGAGAGTACCATCAAGCCCTCAAAATTCTTGAAGAAATCTCACAAGTTTCCCAAGCCACGCCTACATCCACTTCCGTCAAAATGTACCAAGCTTTAGTTCACATGTGTTTAAAAGACTACGACAAAGCTTTGACACTTTGGCGCCAAATGAAACTCAATTGCAGTGAGACAGAAAACAATTTCAAAAAATTAATTTTAATTGAAAAATTCATCACAATAATTAACGCCATTAAAAGTCACCAGAGTGACTCGATGGAAAGTCTCAAACACATTATCGAACATCAACGTCACGTGGAAGATGAAGAAGAAGTAGATGGCGCCACCATGGCACTCATTGGGAATCTTTTCTTGTTAAAAAAAGAATTGGAAGAAGGTTCCAAGTTATTCACGCACCAGTGGGACGACATCAATCAAATCAAATTGGCTTTGGAAAAAAGTGGGAAATTCAAATTGGACTCAATTTTTGAAAATATGGAGCCGTGGGAAGTTTTGTATAAGCGGGGAATGATGAAAGTGGGGGAGGAATATTATAAAAATATTTACGAGAAACAAAAATTAATTCTTGGTCATCTCCACCCTGTCGCCCTCTCTACTTTGGGTCATGTGGGTGCATTTGTCTTGGTACAAGGGCGAGTGGACGACGCCCTCATTTTGATGAAACAACTTTACGAGGAAAGTCGCCAAGCATTGGGTGACTCCCACAAGGAGACCGTGGCGGTAAAATGTATGATTACAAATTTGACAAAATGGCGGTCAAAAAATTAGTAAAATTGAAAAATTTATTAAATAAAAAAATTTTAAAAAATTAAACGAGAGTGTCCGTCTTGTGTAAAATTTCATTGTCGGCGAGGGTGGTGGAGAAGGTCAGGTCGGAAGGGATGATTGGAACCCTTGCTATTCTCTTACGAAGGACCCACGCCAAAATAATGGACAAGTACTCAATTATTTTAATTGGGATCATTAGCCAAAGGCTATTCCCACTGGGGTCACACAGGGAACCCACCACCCCTTTTCTTTGACTACAAATGACGGGGGCTAAAGGGTAAGCAAGGATGTCTAGCCCCAGCGAGACAAATCCAAAAAGAATGTAAATAGTCAACTTTTGAATGTCCCCCTAAAATATTTTTTAAAATTATCATGTGACTAAAACCCGCAAAAGTTTGAAATGCACCTGGAACACCCCAAGCAAGAGAATGACGGCCATGCTGAATTTGGCGATAGCCCAAATGAACCCAATGACAAAAATGACCCAGAGGAGTCCATCTAAAGATCATCATATAATTATATATATTTAATTATAATTAAAATTAAATTAATTTACGCATAATCCCCGACACAGTGGCTTCATCAATGTCCACCCATTGTAACCCAAGACCCCTTAGGTGGACTTGAAGGTCAGCCAGTTTGATTTGGACCGCCGAAATGTCCCTTTGAACGGCGGGGAATGTGAAGATTTTGACGCCGATGACGTAGAAAATGATGAATCCATTGTAAAGCTTCAAATAATAAAATATTTTTTGAATATCAAAAGGGCGGCTAGTTTAAAGTCCATGAGTTAATAAGAAGTTGGCCTTTGTTAATTTAATGGGGATAATTAAATAAGTGACTTACAATTTGAAAGGCAGAAATAATTTTGAGAAAGACGGAGGTTGAAGATTCTCTCAATGGTGTCATTAGAATTGAGCCTTGATTTTTTTCGGAGAGTTTATAATTGTCAATTAAATTGGAAATGAAATTCCAGGAATTCAATGGCGTACACAAGAAATTCTTGAGAATGGGAAGAAGATGGGGAGTTTAATTTTACAATAAATTTTAGTGGGATGGAAATGGCGATTGGCCAAGTCATAAAATAAACAATGAATCAGATTACATTTTCATTGGAATGTGCGAGGAGAGTCAGAGGCAGGAAAAGATAAATGACAAATTCACCATCCAATCTACACACTCTGCAATATTTAACTTCCATGTGGTCAACATTATTTGCTCTACTTTTTTAATCTTTTTGTTTGACCATCCAAAATAAATGATACACTAACAATGGAACCACGTGACATGTTTAATTTGAAGTCGTGCTGAGGTCACGGAATTCAAAATTTTGAAAACATAAAAGTCATTTTGAAGAGCATATAATTTTGCAATTGAGTGAATTATTTCAGAATTTTTTATCTAACAAGAACATCAGGGCAGGTCGAGACCCAAAACAACCAAAGTTGACCTCTGGAGGTCACAAACATGAAAATTTCACTATTATCATTATATCAGCTTTTTTGGTCAGCATATCAAACAGCAGCATAGTGCCAAGTTTCAGATCTTTTGGACAGAAACGTGATTTTAAATCCAGAATGTGAAAACTCCCTGCTATGTATTTTACATGTAAAATAGTGAATTTTGAATGGCTGTCCTGGGTCACAGATCAATCTGTGACACCTATCATTCGGGATTTGTGGACACTTTTTAAAGGGGAATAAAGTGGCTATGGTCGATTTTTGAAACTCTCGGAACATGTCACGTGGTTCCATTGTAAGCCCTACCTGAAGCCCCGTTAAATTTTATCGGACAAATTACAAATTAAATATTTTTTGTTCAAACTTTATCATTACAAACAATATTTTGTTGTCAAATTTATGTTGGTGTAAAAGTCGCAAGTAATTTGTATACATTCTTCTTTTGCCCAATTAATTGGCTCTGAAAAACGGTTTGAGGGAAATGGAAGGACAAAATTTGAAAATGAAAGTGTCAACTCAAGCATGTCTTACGTATAGGGCCCGGTTACAAAACTTTTGTATTTAAAAAAGTCCTCGCTAAAAATTTTCATCCTCATACCCCATGATAGCCCCACTCAAGTAGTTTTTGTATAAAAAAATTGGGACGCGGGAATGTCACAGGAAGAAATGCCCGCCACCGAACGCGGGTAAGTCAGAAGCTGTTTATTCATGTTCGAAAATTTTTGGACTCGTAATTTTTGTGCTCAAAAAGTGGCTGATGTAACATCACAATGTACAACGGACTGCCCGTTCAGAAATTTCCTGCAGAATTCTGCAGAGAATATTGGAGTCCCGAGTTGCTCTGCAGAAAGGTGCGGAAACC
>JAQIVZ010003576.1:0-13327 GCA_034700945.1 Arrhopalites spinosus
ATCTAAAAAATCCGAAATGTGGACAATTATTGGTGGTCACTAGTATGGGAACGGTGGCATCATATTTTTGTTGTCATGCTTTAATCATACACATCTTAATCTTAAAATTGCCTCCGGAAATTTTTTTTGCAAATTGCCCTGTTTTCGCTCATTATTGGAACAAGGAAGGTAAACGACCCTCCGTTTTAAGTCAGCCCTTTTTTTGTGCAAAAAAACATGCTCTACAATATAGGCCTACTCCCAAACGGAGGGCAACTTACCTTCCCTTTGTTGGTTTTATCCGAAAGGGTCCTTTACCTTAAATTTTTTTATTTTAAAATTAATTGTAAAAATTATTCCGCGTTAAACTAGATGAGCAAGTTCCGATCCATTCCCGACTTTGTCCCTGAAGTTGAAAATTCTCATGAAAGTTCAGCTGAAGAAATTCCAAAGCAAAGAACCCGGGGTTTGGGTCTGAGCTGAGTAAATGCGAAGACTTTTGTTGATATGGATGATCAAATTTGTGGAGGATAGAAAAAGTTGGAGCAAATAGTCAAAACCGCCGAAACAATCCCAAGGGATCAAAATATTTTACCGCTGCAACCAAGCTCCATGGCGTTCAAATTCTCATCCCTCATGCCCAGCTAAAATATATTTGTTGCTCCATGCTGACCACGTTAGCAAGGTAATTTAAGCTTTTGTGGCTAAAGAATCCCTTGTCCATGGGAATTAATTGGAGTTGAATTTGGTGGATCAATTAAATTTTATTTAAATTTATTTAAATTTCTAAACGGAACTAGAAATATCGATTGGTTGTGCTCTTATTCGCAATGAGAATTAATTTAAGCGATTAATTTATTATTTTGTTTTTCTATTTGTGATTTAGGTCTCGCTTTTACGAACTGAAGCACCTCATGAAAATCACTTTAAATTACCCATTGGAATGTCTACAGAGGTCAAGGATGAAATTGTCAAAAAGTTTAACGAAGGGGTCACCTAAGGCTATTCTCAGTTCATTGAGAAGAGGTGGGTTAAAGGAGCCGAAAGCCACTCAGTTGATCTTCTTTTTAGCCATTTTGCGTCGAAATAAATTCGGGCCTTCAACTGTTGATGCAACCGGTTTGAAAGAATTTTACCAATCAACGAAAGAAATTCCAACCGATGTAGACACGTTATTTGTGGTGTCTCTCCCAATTTCCGCCCAGTGTGATGGGCAAACCAAACTTGAAAATATTTATTACAACTAGGCGTTTGCTAGAGGCAACTCAATGGTCCACGAATAAGCACGTTGATGCCACTTATAAATTAAACTGGCAGGGATTCCCGGTGCTGGTGGCTGGGACAACTGACAAAAATCGGACTTTCCATCCTTTTGGAATAGCAGTTACCTACGGTAATAATTTCGAGCTGCCCTCTAACAAAATATTCAGAAATTATATTAATTCGTGCAGATCAGACGTCTTATGATATAAGGGAGGTGTAGGGTAGCACAGTGACATAATTCCTATGCTTATACATATGGATATGTGAGACAAAAGAGGGGGGTGTTAAATGGACAAATCTGTGAGACGTCTTATCTGTATGTCCTCTTATAACGAACATTGTTTGAAATGTGGGTTATTATTCTGGTCTCATAGATGAAAGGGCAGACGACTTTGAATTTATTTTCAAGTCTATCAAGGATGTCTCCATGAATTTATTTCAGTTCAATTACGAACCCAAAATACTGATTGCGGATGCAGCCCCGGCCATAACTAATGGGTTTGCGAGTGCATTTGGTCCAAACTTTACAAGAGTAGTCTGCTGGTTTCATTTGAAGAAGTGCATTCTGGCCAAGGTCACCGGGGTCAACAAAGAAATCCAACCCTTATTAATCAATGACATTGAGTTGCTGCAGGGATGTGAATCCAGTGACGAGTTTGATCTGGCAGCGGAACTCTTTTTATGAAATGGCGGGAAAAGTCAACGGAAAAATTGGAAACTTTCTTGGCATATTTTGAAAACCAGTCGCTCACAAAAAATCCTCTTTGGTATGAAGAAGATGCGTTTGGCCATCTGAGCTCAATTAATGCTCTTGAGTCAACCAATAGAACCATCAAGAATGACTATACAAGTCGAGATAGATTGCCAATTCTCCAATTTTTGGCCCTCTTACAAGACAAACTTGTACCAGATTGGTCAAGAGCCCAAGATCAAACTCAGCCAAATTCAACCCCTTATGCTTTAAAACCCCACTTGGAATTAAAAGATTGGACAATGGCAAACCAGTGGGCAATTCAAAATATCCACCTTTTGGCGGAGGACTTGGAAGATGGTAGTGCCGTGCTGTATTTTGCTTTCTCTTTACACCGAGAACAATTTGCGAGCCTAAGAGGATTTTCTTTTGGAGTATCAAGCCGTCAAAAACAAGTGGACCACTTTTAAGAACTTTAGGCGCATGCGCCAGTCTCTGTGAATAATTTCAACGCCCGGAAGTGATTGGGAAATGTTTCGTGGTAACTGCCCAATATTCCTGAAAAAATACAAGTGTAAACATAGTTTGGGGTTAGCGATTCGCTCTCGGCTTGTAAAACCGCCACCAGAGGCAACTGCTGTTCCTTTTAGACAAAATAGAAAACCAGGTCGGCCACGAAAGGCAAAACCTGCCTTGGTAAGGCAAGACCCAAAAGATAATATTGTATAAAAAATTCATTACTATGTTCTGGCTAAAATTTATAGAATGATGTAAATCTTTCCATTAGTTTCCCCTTGATTTTTAAATTTAATTGTCTCAAAAAAATTAAGGATCTATGTACTTTAATTAAAAGTTATAGAATAAATTTGTTGCATTTGTAAGCAACTGAAAAGTGAGTGTCTTGAACTGACAAACGACGATGACTTTTAAATTATTTCACACTTGGTTTCCCTTAAAGCCTCAGGCTGTCAAGTGTCAATTTCAGGATGTCAATGTCAATGCGATCACAAAAGTATTATCCATTATCCTCCAACAATATAACGGGACATTTTTATTCCTGTCCTTCCGTTAAGGCCACGTACCCGTCAATGAAATTCAATTTCTACTTTAATTAAATATTCATTTAATCATTAATGATGAAGATTAAAAATTGGAAACCAAAAGATAGAAAAAATGCCCTTCACCTCAGTTCAATCAACTCACTCACTGAACAATCTAGTGAGAGTTAAAATGAGCTACACTATGAGGGTGGAATTTTGATCATCCGCGGTGTGTTTATATTTTTCCGCGGGGTTTTTATTTTTATCCGCGGTGAAATCTTCCGCGGTGGTTTAATTTTCTTCCGCGGTTGTTTGTTATTTTTCCGCGATTTGCTCATTTTTTTTGCGGTGAAATCTTCCGGGGTAGGTTACATTTTTTCCGCGCCCTTTGTATTTTTTTCCGCTGGAAATTTCTCCGCGGTGAACAATATTTTTTCCGCGATTAAATATACAGTGAGAGGCACGGTAAGTTCCCATGGGCACTTATGGAACAGTCATTTCCCTAGTTTCGACGTGTTAAAAGATTAAGAGCAGGTAGTCTTGGCGATGACCAAGAAAGGTTTAGAGAACCTTTTCCACCACAGGGGTTCAACCTTTCTCAACTTTGCAAGGATGGAAATATTCAAGATTTCTGGGATATGTTTCCAGTGCGTTGATAAAAAAATAATTTTGGAATTTTTGAGAGAAACATTTTAATACCAAATGTCAATATGACAGAAATATCCCATATATTTTTAGACGATGATAAGGAAATGTCATGATGTTATTTTTTGGTGGAAAAGGTTCTCTAAACCTTTCTTGGTCCTCGCCAAGACTACCTGCTCTTAATCTTTTAACACGTCGAAACTAGGGAAATGGCTGCTCCATAAGAGCCAATGGGAACTTACCGTGCCTCTCACTGTATACCCCGTTTAATTTGGACTAAATCTTTGGACATTCTCAGTCTTTTATTGTTGTTGGATTCATTGAACCATTCTGTGAGCTGAGAGAGAAAAAGAGAAAATTGAGTAACATTTTTTAACAAAATTTTGAACCTTACCTGTTTTGTATGAGGAAGATAAGCATGATGAAGAAAAATGAAGGGCTATGTAACGGAGACACAATTACTCATCACAATTAAAGTTCAATTAAAGTTAACTGAAGTGGAGGGTTACCTTATTTTGACGTTCAAGTCGAACTTGACGAGAGATTTCAGACCATTGTTTGTTAACTTGACCACAATTTAAAAGATGTTGCATTGACAAGCGTTCAAATACTTTTTTGATAGCTAAGGTACGACACGAATATTATACATGTAGAAAGTTTAAATAAGAATAAATACCATTTAAAAACTATTTTATACTTAATAAGATTGTCACCTTCAGTAAAATCCAATTCCTTCTTTATGGGAACATAGTCAGACTCCAACTTGATTTTTTGTAACTTCGGGTTGAGTAATACGACAGAACCGGAAGAAGTACGTTTGGAACCAGTCAATATAATTGATGATGATGTAGCTACATTGTCTTGATCGGATTCTTTCGTTAACTCTGAATTCATCTTGAAAGTAATTACCTTTAATTAAATATTTCCCAACATTTTTCGTGCAAATGAAATAAATAAAGCTTACAATTTACCTTAGATTTTCACATCAAAAAGTGTCAAAATTTTGGTCACAATGACACACTCGTATGATACGAGTCGTATCGTATAACTAATGTTAATGAGACGTTAGAAATGAAAATTTAATTGAATTTAATGAAATATTTATTTTTGTGTTAACACAAAAGAAATCATCTTAAAGAGATTTTTAAACGAAATAAAACGCGCTCTCTGTGTGTAAACCATCACATCACCAAAGACGAAGGTAAAACCGTTGTGAATAATTTAATTTTAATTACAATTTTATTTTTTATTGCATTTTAAATTATTTGGATTTTTTGTGCCCGTGAGGGTCCTTTTTTGTCATTAATTTTAAGTCCATTTTAATGTTGTTGAACATTCAATACATATTTGAAAAATAAAATAATTAAATGTTGACACTTTAACTACAACATTAGGAGACAATTACAAGTAACACAACTAATGAGAAATATGACCCCAAGGGCTGTTGACCTTTTCATAATGAAAACACGACCAACACAAACCCCAATTGGAGCCAAAGTATTGAAATTTCTTCTCTCTTGCCTTGTCAAACAATTACACAAAGACTGAACATGACCTTTTGAGAGTTCATAAATTTGACCTTGAAGAGTGTACATGACCAATTCCATAGGAATAAAGAGGATTGACCACGTCCCTAGAAATAATAAAATGGGGATCTCCAAATTGACATTTTCTTTGACACTGACCACCATGAAAAGAATGTGAAGGGTCATGTTCGTCTGGAGAAAGGTGGGCCACAACCAGTCAGCTAAGAGTTCGTCATAGACTGCATGTAGAATCCTTAATTCTTTATAAATTTTGAGCATCTTTGGCCCATCTCGAGGGTTCCTTGACCTGGAAATAAATTAATTTATAATTCATAATGACCTCAAAAAATTGGTAAGATTAGGGTAAACCTTGACAGTCTTTGGAGCCAGAGGACACAATTGAGACTATAAATCAAGAAAATTATAAGCCAGTACAAGGACAGATAGACCGAGCAGAGAGTCACACTGTGCCAATAGTAGAGTCCAAAGGTCAATGACCATCCAAAATGTTGACGAATTTCAAGGGGCACGAAACTGGACCAAAATTTTTTGCTGTTTGAAGTCGCCAAGAACATGCCCAAGATACCAAGTCCATTAACACAAGCAAATGGAATGCCCAAAAATTTTAAACTTTTCCCAATCAACAAAAAACCCTTCTCTAAAATTGTATCAACCCCATTGACACTTGAAATTGTTGAATTGACATAAGCCCATTGATTTAAAAAGAAGGTCATTTGATGACGGCGAGTAAAAGTCATGATGGTCAAAATTAGGAGGTGCATGTAGCCAAAAGAATAAGTTACATGAAAGGCAAGGCTCCCGTTGGTGTAGTCATTTAAATTTTGGTCATTGGCCTCGACCTCGTGGTGACCCAGTGTCCAGAATGAGTGGAACAGAGAGATGGTGATGAAGGTGAATTCCCATAAAACATATGAAATGTTTACTAAAATGAAAAATGAACTTTTTTTGGAGAGGACACTCTCAAATTTCTGTTTTCGAGGGTCCCAATAAAATGGAATGATTTTAAGGGAGTAGCCAAATGTAAAAATTCTCTCAAGTTCACTGTTAATCAGGTCAGCCATGATGAATGAGTGAATCTCATTTTTGACAGAGGTCAACTGAATGAGCTTAATTATTCTTTAAATGAGTCATTAAATTAAAATATAATTTTGTTTGACTGGCATTTAATTCCTCATTAAATCTCTTTAGAGTCAACAACACAAAAATGATTTGAATTTGACTATCTTAGACAATGTTTACTTGTAAAATTGACTCCAAACATTTTTAACAGTAATAATTAAATATCAGTCAAACAAAATTATATTTTTATTTAGTAAATTAAATAACAACAATAATTGTTGTTATTTAATTTAAAATAATTATCATTTTATTGTCAATTAAAATGAGCATTTTGTTGGTTACACTAAAAGATCAGTGGGTTGTGACCTGGTCTTTCTGGCAGACCGGAAAAAAATATACATGATGATCTGGAGCCACAAAGTAGGCGCCAAGATTCCAGGAACATGTAGACATATGTCCCTGGAATTAAAATAAACACCATGCGTACACGCATGGTGTTTATTTTATTTTTGTATAAAACATGCCCATAGTCTTGTCCTTTGATATAAATTATTTTGTTGAAAAAAGTAAAAGTTGACAGATAAAATAATTTTTTTTTATAAAAAAACATGGAGGATAAAGTGATGGCATTTGAGTAATGTATTTTGAGATGAAGGCTATTACAAATATTGGAATTATATGTATTTAGACTCAAGAGACCCCAGAACATGAATAGAGGATTCTGGATTGTATTTCTATTTGAATAGCCCAAATTACAAAACTTATTTATTGTCAAAATTGTTTACTCTAACTTAAAAACATCATCAGACAATCCCTTGTCACGCCTAACCTTACCCACAATTGATGTGACCAGCTTCTGGTCATTTTTCCCGTCCAACTTCATAACAAATTACATAACTGAGTCTATGCATATTTTATTCTATCTTTTTCAGCTCACAACATTCTCATATTTAAATTTAAATATGCCCAGTCAAAAAGTTTCTCTATTTCTTTTGTTATTCTTTATAATGACTCCATTTAACTTAACTTTTCAATTACAGTATAATCAAAGTAAATTAACTCCCCTTCTCTCAATTATTTCCACCATAGAACGTCGGATTTTGAAAAAACATGAAAATTGTTTTGCCATTAATTACGTACTAGTGCAGGACAATCGAGAATATTATAAAAATATTTATGACTTGAATCTCAATCTCACGTCTACTTATTTAACCACAAAATTAACTACAATTAATTTCACATTTTTTCCATTTAAATTCCATACTCCAATTTGTTCTCTTGTCATTCTCCCTCTCAACACTTCAGAACCCGAGCATAAAATTCCACCGAATTTTCTGAAATTTTGTAGACTTTCATTTTTTAATTTCTATTCAAAATGAGCCCACAAAAATTATTGCTCAACTGGATGACCTTTGTCATTCTATTAAAATTCTTGATAAATTTATTATAACATTTGAGCAAGATGGCGTCTGGCAGTTTTTGGAAGATTGTCGTGATTCCTTAAAAAAAGTGGTTCATATCCCTGAGGGAAACTTGGGGGAAATTAAATTCCATTACTCAAAATCTCAAAAACCGTTTTGGGATTGGCAAAAGAAAATACTGTACGTGATGAGTTGTCCTACCTGTAACGACACTGTTGAAGAATTCAAAAAAACTGGTCAATGGATGGATCCACTTGTGGCAACATTTTATGAGTTGGCCCAACAACTCAACGCCACCCTCCATCTTGAACCTGTCATAGCCCTTGTGAGTGACGAGCCGGACGATGAAGGACAGTGGGATCCTTATACACAGCCTCTCATAGATGGCACAGCCATGCTGTCTCATCTCATAAAATTGGCCGCACTCAAGTCCAAATATGTTTTATATTCCCAGCCCGTCTTTATCAAAAGTGTGGGTTTCATCACTGCCCTCCCTGTCAGGACACAGTTCACGGCGCCCTCTGTCCTTGTCTCACCCATCCAAAATTCAATTTGGCTCTGCCTTTTTTTATCTATTTGCCTCATTTTTGCCATCATCCTGGAGGCCATAGTTCGATTGGATGGCCCAAAAGACAAAAAAGTGGGTCGAAATTGTGAACACTTCCAACTTGGTGGGAACTTTGTTTAGGCCAATGGTGGACCAGTCAAATTCTCAAATGTGTTTTCAAAACGGACTTGATAGACGGACACTTGGTCAATGCCTGGGAGTTTTGATTGTTATTTCTTGTCTTTATAAGGTAAAATAAATTTACAATTAATTATTTTAAATCAATTAATTTTTTAATTTACTTTAGTCAAAATTTGTGGCCATGGTCTCCCTCCCAAATTACACATCACCGCCGCGGATATTTGAAGAGCTTTTAAATTCAGATTATGAATTAGGGACAATTTACTATACAGGCAGCGTAGATCAATTTTTCAGGGACCGGCCGGATCATCCCTTGGGACTAGCCCTTCGAGACAGGGCTACTGAATATGATGCGTATGATCAGGATGTGAGTGATTCAATTTAAATGAAATTATTTAATTTTAATGTTTTTTTTTGGTAAAAGTGCTTTCAGCTAATATTTGAAAAGAAAGCCGCTTGCATCGGTCCAAAAATCCTGATAACACTTTTTGGAATGAGATACTTGATGGATATTGAAAGACGAAAATTGTTCATGACGTCAGGTGACTCCTTCGGGGTCTCCGTTTTGGGTATTGGCGTTAGTCCTTTATATCTAGAAATTTTAAGTAAGTTTTTTTTGACCATTGTGAAAATTTTTGAATCAATTTTGAAACTAAATTTTAGTGACTGTTCTGTGTAGGGCCATTAAGTTACATGATAAATTGTTGGACAAGTGCCGGGATTAAAATGATTTGGGCTAAAAATTATCTTAGAAAATTAGAAATGACGGGTCAACAACATGCTAAGGAATTAGTCCATGTCAAAGGTTATTACAATGGAGAGAATCTTTATCAAGAAAATTCTCAAAATGGGAAACAATTTGTTTGGCTTTCTGGTGAAATTCTTCTTTTTGGATTGTGCCTAGCCGTAGGAGGGTTTTGTATGGAAATTTTGATGGCCAATCAGATTCACCAAAAATTGAAATCCATTTTGTGATTAATTCTATTACGAGTAATTAATTACATTAAATTGTTGTGTACACCAAATAATTGATTTTATGAACATTTATTGAACATTTTTTTTGTGGAATTGTCACTTTCAATTCAAGACTCACTCTGTCAACTGTCTCTCCAATTTTTGTGCTTTTAATTAACCATGTGACTGGCTAATTTACAATAATGCTTGATTAATGAATCATTTAAAAAATAAGTCAACTCACATTAATAAAAATATTTCGCATTAGTACTGTCAATTGTAATTGTCTTTGAAAAAAATGTAACATTTAATTATTGTGTCAAAAATTGAAGGCTTGCAAAACAAAACATAAACAATTTAATTGGAATTAAAATTAACAATTTTATTTTTACCATAAGGACCCTCACGGGCACAAAAGAAACCAAAATCTTTGTTTCTAAAAAAATACAAAGTGTACAAACATCTAAAGTCATCCAAGGTCAACCCTTGACCTTTATTAATTTTAGTAAAAACTTGCATTTTAACTGGTTCATCTCCAGGGTGAGTTTTGTCCAAATTGACAAAAGTCATTTCAGATGGAATTCCTTTGACTCCTTGCTCATCCATAGTTTTGTACATGGACATTAGTAAATTGGTGATGGAGGTCACGTCTTGGGTCACAATTTTTGTGGACACTTCTCCTCCCTTCAGTGACCTTCCATGTCCATGACCACTTGGTTCTAGTCCATGATCCACTTTTTTGTCCTGTTCATGATCCTCTTCGTTGTGACGTTGGTCATACACTCGAAATTCACTGGGGCTTCTGTAGGCATTGATGTCATACTGACGGTAGTCATACGTGTCCCGATAATTTTTCTCGGGTCTTGACCTAGGTCGAATTGGAGGAGTCAAGTAAGAATTTGCACGCCATAGGTCACGTCCATCAATGTCAATGTATGATGAGGGTCTCTCCAAATTTTTGGGAGAAACGTCACGGTCATCCCATCGCCAATTTTGTTCTCGTCCACTTAAACTTTGACCCCGGAATTGATCCGGTCTGGCCAGGGCCAGGGTTCGGTAGTTAAATTCTTCAAGTCGTCGTCCCTCCTCTCGTCCTCTTTGTTGACTCAACGTCAAGTGTGGACATTGACACAGCGTGTAAATTAAGATGGTCAATTTCTACAAAAATAATTAAATTCAGTTAAATTATTGGACAGCTGTCCACTTTTCACACCTGTCGACAGGTATGAAAATAATTTTGAAAATTGACTAAAATGCCCGCAAAATAATTTCGGAATAAATAATTTTCAACAAGGAGACTCACCACAGAAAAATGAAGCACGTGACCCATTCTGATGATGTTGCGGTTGCCAAGGTCGATGAAAGAATAGAGTAAAATAATGGAAGGTCATCTCTTTATAAATTATCTTGTAAACAATTAAAGACAGGTGAGTCCCCAAAATGGCACTCCTCACCTGTAAGAAAAAAAAAAGAAACGAGCCAAATTTTGTAGGGGTTATATTACACCCAAAAACTCATTTCAATATTTTCTATTTTTTGAATGAACAAAACATGAAATTATGATAATGAAATGGTTCCAAAAATGAGGAGGAACCAGTTGAATGATCTCCAAAATTTAAATTTCGTCCTTGGGAAGAATTTTCTCATAAAAACGAGTTCTCTTTTTTTTAATGCACATCAAAATATTCTTGTCCCATAAAATAAACGATAATGATCCCACTAATTTAACTCCAATTAAACCCTCCTGGCATTTAAACAAGTCTAATCAAAATTTCTCTCATGAATTGAAATCTTCACCTCCTCTCTCCCTTCCTTCAAAATTACAGAGCATCTGTAATTAAGTTAACTGTCCAAAATAATTCACACCTTGCAGGGTGCGTTCCACAACTTGCAAAGTTGCACTTTGCCTTTGCACTTTGCAAATAATTGCCATGGTGTTTGTAGTTATTTTTGTTGATTTTTAATGCAAAGTGCAAAGGCAAAGTGCAACTTTGCAAGTTGTGGAATGGGCCCCAGGTAGGCAGGCAGGCTTAAATGTAGAGCAGTTTGTATTTTTAATTGACAATTTTATTAAATTAAATTAATTTTTTGATTTTAATAAAATTTTATTTAAATAAAAAAATTTAAATATAAATTAAAGTTAAGCTGTTGAGGATGACCCTGTCACTGTCCCTGTCCCAACCGAATGGGTTTCAGTGTCCAATTCTTTTCTCAATTTTTCCAATTCTTTGTACTTTCTCTGAGCAATGTGAGACTGATGAGTCAAAGTTTTACTGTAAAAGATGAGCCCAAAAATACAAATCCCAAAAAGTGTTGGAATCATTATCACTGTGGCACACCTGTAAAACCAATTTAATTAATTTTAATCTCAATTAAATTTTTAAACCAATTAATTTTATAAATGACGTACAGAGCAGCCGTCATTGAAAAGTAAGCAAATTTGATCCAAGCAAGGATGACTATGTCAAAAGTGAACAAAAAAATGGAGGCAAAGTTGGCCAGTATCCAAGCCAGGTCAATGTATCCTTGCATTTGGTCATGGGGAGATTCATTTGCTTGGGATATTGACCTTGTTGCAGCCACCACTTCAATCTACATTCAAAAATTTATTCATTTTCTAAGGTCAAGGGTCAAATTGGGTCTATTTACATGAGGGAGAATACACGTGGAGATCATGATGGCCATCATGGTCGTACATACGAGGAGGGCTGTGATGACCGTGAAAACTGTCAAGAGAATCGGATTGGCATCATCATTTATTTGTAACTCGACAGTGGCTACCTGTAATTAACTCCAAATTAAATCTTGCAATTTCAATTATTTTTAGCAATTAAATTGGATTATTTACAACTGAAAATCCGGCCATGAGAGCAGCCACTGAAAATCAAAATTAATAAAATTAAAATAAATTGAAATTTAATTGTCAATTAAATTAATGTTTAATTAAATTTACCTTCCGTAATACCCGACAATTTGGCTTTACTTAAATGAAGTCGGCGCCAATTTAGAAATTCGGTGGTGTTTGTATTCTCTGGCTTTAATCCTAACAGTCCTTTATCCTAACATTGTAATTTTAATTAAATTTTTATTTAATTATGTAATTAATTAATATTTAAAAATTTACCCGCTCATAAGTCACCTGTGTGATGCTGGTAGAAAATGAGTTTAAAATGGAAATGGAAATGGAGTCACCTTCAATTTGAAAGCAATTTAATTATTATTAAACCCCACTAATTAATTACAATTAATTTTAATTAAACTGACCCAAACTGGAGCGTAAGGAGGATGACTTGGTGTCACCCGAACTATTCGAGGTCACACTTTTGGGTTGTGTCGTCACTGGAAGCACTGAAGGTAAATTAATGGAGCCATAAAAGGTCTTTGGCCAATCCATTTTTTGAATTTTTAGACCACCAAAATTAGTTTTTAATGGTGGATGGCATGGCGGTAAATTAATTTTTTAAATTTAATCGACATTACATTGTCAATAATTTAATGTAAAAATAATGAGCGATTGAAGCGGTCACAATGTGGAGAAATAGTGACTTTTTTATTTGATAAACAGATTAAATTTTTATCACATTTTAAACAAAAGTTAAATGTTGCCAAACTTAATTGTGATACCCCCCTCCCCCTCCTTCTCTCCTTTTAATCAAAGTGACATTTATTTATATTAATTTATCTACAACTTGAAAATTATTTTGTACTATTTAAATAAACAAAGGGTTCAAAATCATCCAGTAAAATTGTCAATCCATTTTTTCGCTCAGCATGTCTCTCACACAATTAATGGCGTAGTCCACTTGACTATTAAAAATTAAAATTTAATTTTAATTACGTTTAAGGACAGGGTAAAGGATTTGAGTGCATAGTTTTGTGGGTGAAAAATGCATTCTTTCTGCAGAGTTAGCGTCTTTATTTCTGAACCGATTTTCATGTATGAGGGCTCAAATCAAACCTTGAAATGTCCTCTAGGACACCTTGACGCATTATTGACAATACCTGTCACTTTAAGGGTCCAAAAGGTAATTCAAACAGTG
>JAQIVZ010003577.1:0-13323 GCA_034700945.1 Arrhopalites spinosus
CTATGGGGGGAGGTTGGGGGTACCAATAAAGAGAACGTTGTGTATGAGTGCTCCTTCCCCCCTCATTCAAACTTCCCTCTTCCATTTTAAAATTGATTATAAATCTCACAATTGAAAGACGAAACTCTCTAGTATAAATTCTCTTTTGTCTTTCTCTCTCTCTCTCTCTCTTCTACCTACATAAAATTGTAGTACATAAGTACAATAAAAACATACGAAAAAAAGGTTCAACTCTATTAAAGTTACACATGCAATAAAAATTTAAAATAATCATCGTCCTCATAAATTACATGACACTTTTCTCCAGACAATTTGTAGCATCTTGTGCCTAGACTATATAAAAGATCATGAAACAAGTATAATACCTTTAAAAATCTATAGCATATCGTTAATAAAGTACAATCAGAAGTTAATTAAATGTTCTGAATAGTACAATCATTTACGATATAATTTTTGTCCTGTTTCTAGCCTACATTTGTACAATTTTCATAATAAAATAACATAGCTACTACCTATGGACTTTTAAGTAATATTTTCTCAATATGTGTAAAGAAGATAACCCTCATTTTATGGCTTTTGGGTGTTGAATACTCTGTAGTCCACTCTGTGTTCAAATAAAATGTTTATATTAATTATGAAAACAAAATTACGGTGATGATGATTATTATTTTTAAGCTATATACTTACCCTGACCAAAGGATTACTCGGGGTGTTTTGTTCGAATATGCAAGTTCCTGCTTGAGATCTGTGTGAACGTCTAAAAGAGAAGAAAAACATGTATTTAATTAGTATTATAGGACAAACAATTAATTTACAATAATATCTCTTTTAAATAATTAAAATTGTTGTTGTAAATTATATTGTAGTAGTACCTTATCACAATGAGTACATACGTACGGCCGTTCTTTTGTGTGGGTCCTGGTGTGGATGACACATTGATTACACATTGAAAATTGTTTCTTGCAAAATGTGCATAAATACAATTCATCTCCATTTGGCTCAATCTTGACTTCAACATGAGGATATGACTTGTATTTTGATTGACCCTTTTGTGGTCGTCCAGTACTCACTTTTTCTGTTGATTTTGGGACAGCAGCAGCCTATATAAAAGAATTAACATCATGATTTGTAGTTAAATTAATTTGTAGTTAGTTTTGACAAAACTGTTTTGTATATAATTAAATTATAATTAAAGTTTACTTTTGGAGTTTTCTTTTTAGCTCCTCGTGAGACACCCGATCCCTTGGATTTGGGAGGATTGTTGACATTCACCTCTTCTTGTTGGGCTGCCATTCCGTCCTTAATTCCTTCTAATTGTAATTTAAATAGTCGAGTATGAATCTTCTCAACCTGTTGGACACGTTTTCCAGCAATATCTGGAAATATCTACATTAGAAAATAAATAAGAAAAACATCATCATTTAATTTTGGTATACAAAGTACAGGCCACAATACTGCTTTTTTATAATCATCATCATTAAAGACAGTATGCAAATAACTTCTTGAACAATGAAAGATAGACTAGAAATGTAAATTAATTTACCTGACAAGTATTTCTTTTATTTTGAAGACTTGCAACTTGTCAAAATTGTTTTATATCAGAGGTTGTTGTCATGTTCTGATTTTTCCAGTCACAAATTGAAAGTGGATGACGAAGTGGCAGGATCAACTGTGGAACAATAAATAAAGTACAAATTATGACACATTGTCACACATTAAAATTAAATTTAATTATGAGAAAGTCACACACCGACAATTTTCCCTAACTTTTCCCGTTGGAATGCACGACCACTAGTAGTAAATTCAATTTTAGATGGATAATTAACAGGAATTATACAAAATAATTAAGTACAAATAATACCATCAACGTACCTTGATTTAAAAGGTGTGGAAGGTCGACTGAAATGGGTCCACTTCTAGTCAATTTCCAAATTAAATTCAGAATTTTTTCGATTTTTTTCTAGGTTTTTTTAGGAAAATTGGAGGGCAACGCCAAGGATGTCCCAGCGACACTGAATTTGGTCCTTGAAGGCAGCAAAAGTTTGAATCACATAGGAATTTTCCCAATAAAGTAAAAAAATGAAATCGTTGACAGTTAAAATCGTCTACTCAATTTTAAATCCAAGTTGTAATCATTGTAGATGCTAATTAAATGTTAAATGAAATCTTGTGCATTATGAATGATGATTCATCACATTATTGACTAATTTACTTTCTATAATTAAAAATTAATACAAGAACGTACAGACAAAACTCGTCTAAAAAAATTTAAATTAAATTACAAAAATGCCGAGTATCCCAGTTTCTTCTCAACATTAAAGATGTGGAGTGAGGGACAGAAATTATTTCTCTATGATTTATTTTCTCTACTCAAAATTCTTTGATTAAACTTTAAATTAGCTTGTCCGAAAACTTTTTAAAAATGATGTGGAGTGACTCAGCACAAGGAAGATTAAATGAGGAGACTCCAGGGCATAAAATAAACATGATCACAATAATTATAATCATCATTGCCACCATCTTTCTCGTTCTCTTCCTCGTCCGTGGACGAAAACCCATCGACTTTCCTCCAGGTGTAATGTTCGTTCATTTTGTAAAGGTTAATTAATTAAAATTATTATCAATTTTAGGACCACTAAGTCTCCCTTTGATTGGAGGTCTCTACAAGCTTGGGCGTGATCCCTTTGGGTCATCAATTAAATTGTGGCACCAATACGGCCCAATTGTAGCACTGGATATTGCCTCATACAAGTAATATTCTACTTCACCGCCAATTTGCTAATAATTAATTTTAATTAAATTGATACAGCTCCATCATCATAAATGACTACAAATTAATTAAATCGGCCTTCAACAATCCTCATCTTCAAGGCCGCCCAGATTTTCCAGCCTGGAGAACAAAATTTCGAGTACGTGATGGCGTCATTGCAGGTTGCTAAAAATTCATGTCAAACAATATTTTAAAGGTTAGAGGTCACAGATCATTTTTTGATTTAAAAAAAATATTATTTTTGAGGCATCGGCGGTGAGGGAGTGATAGCACAAGAGAATCATCGATTTGCTTTCAAAACACTAAAAGAATTTGGCTTTGGTAGTTCCAAAATGGAGACGTTTATTTTGGCGGAAATTTCAAAAATATTTAAACAATTTGATCAAAATTTTAATGCTGGAAAAGCCATCAGTTCCATTGACCTTTTCAATCCCTACTCAGGTCACTTGATGTGGTCACTTTTGTCCTCTCGCAAATCTCAAAATGACACTGAACATCGATCCATGACTCAGGCATTCAATGCGTAATGCCCAAAATTTTGAAAATTGAAAGCGGGAAAATTAATTAATTTTTAAATCAGGATAAAAAATGCTTCTGGTGTGAGTGCCGTCTTCATGTTATTTCCTTGGATAATTAAAATGGCGCCAAATTTGACGGGTTGGAATTATTTTATGGACAGCTTTCAAAGTTTTACTGACATCATTGAAGACTCTATAAAGCGTCATCAGAGTGACCCATGCGCCATTGGAAATGACAAAGATTTCATTGACCTTTGTCTCGATGAAGTTGACCGTACAGTCGACTCGAAATCCAGTTTTTATGGAGATTTTGGAAGTACATTTATCGCCGACATTTAAAAATTGGCGGTGTTTTAAAAATACATTTCTCTTTCAGGATTTAATCTCACCGCCATTTGCGGCGACCTCATAGCCGGAGGTGTTGATACAGTTGCAGTTACAATGGTTTGGTCGTTGGCGATCATTTTGAATTATCCTCACATTCAGTCCAAAATTCACAATGAAATTGACAGTCTTGAATTGAACGAGTGGATTCAATTGGATCACCGATTAAAGTAAAATTTTCGATCGTAGTGCCGACTTTGAATTTATTTCATTTCAAATTTTTAGATTGGCGTACATTGACGCCTTCATCAAAGAAACGTCTCGATATCGTCCAGCCCTTCTTTGGGGGTTACCCCATCGAGCCACAGAAGATGTGGCGATTGGTTCTCAAAGAATTCCAAAGGGGACGGCCCTTTACGCCAATTTCTTTGCAGTGGCCAAAGACTCAACTATTTGGAAACATTCGGAATCTTTTTTACCAGAAAGATTTCTTTTTTTAACTGACCTCATGCCAGAAACAATGTTTCCATTTTCTACAGGTAAACTTTTAATTTATTCAATAATTAATGGTCAAATTATTCAGAAAAGTCAATCAATTGCCCTTGTGATAATTAAAATAAATTTTATATTTAAAATTTGACAGGTCGTCGTATTTGTCCCGGACGAATTTTCGCACAGGATTTAATGTTTTTAATTATGGCCAATTTATTGCGACAATTTCAAATTTCTGGAGCAAATAAAAATAAGAGAGTGTCATTGAAGCCCACAAATATTTTGGTGGTGCCCCCACATCCATTTGAATTTCGTGCCAGCTTGAGGCGTTTGGGGTAGAATTTTTTCCAAATTGAAAATGGCCGCCTTATGCAAATTATTCTACACTCTCAAAAAATTGTTTAGAAATATTTTAGTCTTTTGTAAAATGCATAAACTTGTGATTGAACTCATCACAATTGTTAATTGAATTAAAGTGACATTCATTCTCAAACATTGCATTCAATTAAAAATATTTGCTCATTGAAATTTTAGGCGCCAAATTAATTTAAACTATAAAACAAGTGAAAATATTTGCGTACAATGGAACTGTGTGAAAAAGTGAGGGCCTATTGGTTCAATTACAAATGGCCACTGGCATTAAGTTTAATTCTCTTCCTCCTCGTGTACTTTATACCATTTTTAAGGGACAATCTAATTAAAACTCAAATCCCAATTAACAAGGAAGACCCTCACCGAGTCAAGTCTCCTAGAAAATTGTGCTCCTGTCGCCTCTTTCGGAGCTTTGGGTAGGCCTACTAATTAAATTAAATTGAAATTAAACATGGCAATTTGATTGTTGTCAGTTCTCTAGAGCATCTCCCCCAATCAACGTGTAGTGACGAAGCCACGTGGGCTGGAGTGAACCAATCAGTCGTCTCTTTTACGTATTTTCATTCAACCAATCAGACACAAGTTTCAAATGTCTACCTTGATAGCATCCTTGGCAATGTTCAAATAATCAGAGAACTTTACCCAAATTGGCTTGTCCGTATTTATACAAATATCAGTTTCAATTCAAATTCAAAAATTGGCGCTCAACTCTGTCCTATCATTTGTCATTATGATAATCTTTTTCTCTGTCCTATCCAACAAAGCAAAGAATATCATGGTACAATTTATTTAAATTAATTATTTAAAAATAATTAAAATTGCATTGAATTCCCCAGACTTGAACGACGTCTTTCCCATGCTCTGGCGTTTTCTGCCAATGAGTGACCCCACAGTGGCCAAGTTTTTGGTGCGGGATTTAGACAGTCGAGTTAGTTAACGGGAGGTGGATGCCGTCAGACAGTGGGAGGGGACATCCTACGCCTTTCATACATTGCGAGATCATCCAGCTCACTGCATTCCCATGATGGGCGGGATGTGGGGGCCAATAATGGAAAAATATCACCAAAAAAAGCCAAGAAAATTCAACAAAATTTGATGATGGTACGAAAATCAAAATTATGAAATTGTCACAATAATTTTGCTCTTTTTTTGAGTCACAGAAGAACCAATCAAAAGGCTGTTGTGGAATTGACCAAGAGGCCCTGTTGAAAAACATTTATGACCACTACAGTAAAAATATGCTGTCCCATGACAGTTACTGTTGCAAAACATTCGACGGTGTCCCATTCCCCACTAAAAGACTTGACCCCACCCATTTCGTTGGGGAACGTGAAGCGACCAACCCACAAAAAAATGTTCTCCCAGAATGTCGCAAAGCCTTTCGGCCCAGATATGGCCAAGATTGGCGCTACTGTTAAAATTACGAATATTTGACTATGGAGAGATTAAGGCTAAAAATAAATGAAAAAATGTTGGAAAATAAAAGATTTATTGCATTTCAATATTTTACAAAACCACGAAGGGCCTCTTCATAAGAAGGAGGAGGAGCTTCTGTATCACCATCATAGGGGTCATCACCATCATTAATTCTTCTACGGTCAAAAGTCCCGTATGGCAATGGCGGCTCTGTATGGGCCGGCCATACTGGCGTGTCATGGACAGGAATTTGTAATTGTGGAGGTGGTAGAAATGGCGGGATTCTTTGAACTGTTGGCGGTGTATTAAAATTTAAATCGTCGAGATGACCACGTGCAATATTTCGATGACTTGAGAGTCGATTGTCATAAACGGGAGAATTTGATTCTTGAGTTGGCGTTGGCAAATGCTCAAATGGCGGGGATGACTCTGACCAGGGTGGGCCAATAAATTGGGTCGTTTGTTTTCTACAATTTAAATTTATTGTAATGGTTTTTGATAATTAAAAATTTAAAAATGGTAAATTACTTGTAAATAAGACCGACGATATGGCACATTTTACAACAAAATTTGAGAATGATTCCCAATAGAATGACAGCAAAGAGAAGGAAGAGAAGAAAGAAAAATGGATCCCTTGCCTCCATCTTTGTGGTCCAGTCTTCTTCACTTTTTTTAATATTATTATTTTCTACATTTAAATTCCCTCCATTTTCTACACAATGCCAAGGATTTCTATTACATAAATTGTCTATATTTCCTTGTGTGATCATTTTTAATAAAATTCTTAGGCTCTTCCCTTACTTAATTTTGAATTTTTAAATTGGCGGGAAATTTCTTCCCTTTGCTTAATTTTTGTCTCTGAATTTCATGATGAATTTAACTGGCTGGAGGTTAGTTGAGGGCACTTAATTAAAATAAATAGAATTAAAAATGGAGAGAATGTTTTGTTAGATTATTGGGAATAAAATGGTTTTAATGGTTATGATGGGAATTTATTTCACTTTGTCTGAGAAGACGCAGTAGGAAAGGAGACGGAGAGTGGGATGACGTCAAAAAGTGTTTGGGAATGATGGGAGCTTGTTCTTGACCATGGCCCTCCCCCCTCCATGAGTTTACGTATCAACTTGATTGGACGAGTGTGTAAATAAGTGGAGAGACTCTTATAAATCTTTGTTATGTTCCCCATTCAGCACAAAAAAAGGTTCAAGGTCAACCTTTTTTAAATCTTTGTAAATCTACATAAACACCCCCCCCCCCTCCTCTCCTCTCTTCATCTTTCCACATCAATTCCCTTTAAATGGGAATTAAAATATAAAAGGGAATTTAAATTACCGACAGTTTTATTTTCTCAATAAGGAAAATTATGCAAGAATTTTGAAGGAAATCATTTTCAATATTTTAAATTTGATGCTTGTACTGTGGATTTAACTACGATTTTTAAATTAGTTTGCCAAAATTATGCAACAATTAATTTTAAATTGAGACTTCATACACAAAGTTTGAAAGCATTACAACAAAAAATTATTATGGTGCCAATTTTTAGAAAATTATTTAGTCAATTTCAATGTTTTGAAACCTCATGATCCCGATATTTGTGACTTTGAACAGGTCATCCGCGTTCACTTTGAATTACCTTGATTTCATGAGTCAAATTGTCAAAGGAAAAATGTTTAATGGACAAAAAATAAAATTGTTGACCGTACAGGCCAAACTTGACCAAGGTTGAATAGTCATAAATTAAATTTTTAATTAATTAATTAAAGTCTGTAAATCTCTCTGGTTTTACTCTACAACTAACAATAAAGTAATTGTAATTAATTTTAATGGTTTGTGTTAAAGGGTCAATTTAGATGGAATTAATTTAACGACTGAGAATGTTTTGTAGATTTAATTGATTTTTGGCTCCTGGTCGATTATCGTCTTGAAATCTGGACTGTCCTTGCATGCCCACCAGTTTCTCTGCATTTAAAAGTACCGCGACTGTCTTTATGGCGTCGTGACTTCCCTGTAAATTATTTCCGATTTAATTATAATTATAAACTCATTTTTAACTCATCTTTTTACCTTGAGCCACCAAGCGTGTCCATACCAGCCAGCTGGAAATAAAAATTAAATATTGGCGCCCATTTTAATTTTTTTCACTATTAATCATATTTACCAGTTCCTCCAGCTCCCGCTCCAGCAAGGTAGGCCAGGTCTTTCAAATCTTTTTGGGTTCCAGTGAGATCCGCCACTGCATCAATTATTGACCCGCCAAGGACACCTTTTTTTAATTTAACGCAAAAAGATGGTTATTATTTTGATCGTTTTTTTAAAATAAATGAAACTGACCTGCCCCATGAACGACGGCATTTGTGAGAGGGTCAACTACCGACGCGTCCCCTGAGACTCGATTCTTTCCCTTGCCAAAAGCACTGGCTACGTACACAATTCATAGTTTTAAAATTGCCGCTAAAGATAGTTAATCAAATTTCTTACCAATTATATCTCCAGCAGCTGCACTACTATCAAAAATGGCGGAGGATCCATGTTTGAACCCTTGTGCGAAATTTTGACCTGCAGACATTCCCGTTCGTTCTTGTTTACTCGTGAGCAACGACGTCCCTGGATTGGACCACGCATTTTTCTTGTCCTTCATCAAATATTTTTGCCCGCCGAATAATTGCAAACCCAGTTGACCCGGATGATTCGCAGGAGCCGGGCCATGATTATATTGGCCGGGTGGTGGTGGTGCGTTGGCGCTAAAAATGTCGAATAATCCCCTCCCCTGGATTTTGTCTACAAATCAATTCACAAATTATTTTAAATCCTTTAGCTTAACCTTTGACCTACCTTGACTGTTTTGAGGGGTAGATTCAGATTCGGATTCTTTTTTGTCATTATCAAGACCGAGATCCGCAATTATTTTAATGGCTTCTAGCACGATGGGATCATTTTCCATTAATCTGAGAGAAATGTCTTCTGCAGATTCAATCAAGGGCAAGGATGAAACTTGACGTTGACCTGCAAAGGTCAGTGTTAGGCACAATGATAAAATTAATTTCAAAATCATTTTTTTATTTAAATATTAAGATGAAGTTTCTGCAAAGAAGTTGCGAATTGTAAAATGAATACAATTTTTGGTTAATTGAGTTGATGGCAACTCATTCACTGTTGCGAATAAACAATTTGAATAACATTTTCAATTGAATGATCATTCATTCAAAAAAAGGCCACATGAATTTCCGCCTTTTAATTTTTCACTGGCATTGCATCGTGGTACATTTATTAAAATTCTTTGTGAATAATTTGCATGTCCAGTTATTACAGAGAAATAAAATTATGAATTTGCTTGCAAAAAGAAAATATTTATTTTCAAGAAAAGGAACTAAAGGAAGAAAATCTCAAAATTTTATAAAGTTTTAATAATGACGAAAATTAATGTACAATTAGTTTAGAAAAGTGTCCATGAGTCGTGCCATTTTTTTCTGGAAGTTGATTAGCGTCCCCAACCATTCCAGCCCCATCCACCATTTCCCCCGCCATACCCGCCCCCATATCCCCCTTTACCTCCTCCGTATCCTAAGAGAGCAGGAATTTCACCTTTTCAATAAAAAATAAATTTATAAAACGTAGAACTAATTTGTAGAATCATACCTCCTCCGCCGCCATAACCCCCGCCATTGCCTCCACCTTTTAAAACAAGAAACAGTTTTGAAATTGGGTTCGAAATAATTTAAAAATTTGATTAAAAAATCGAACCCCATCCCCAACCTCCTCCCCAACCAATTGACGCCTTGGCGGTGATGAGAAAAGTCGCCAAAAGGGCAAGGAAGAGCTAAAATTAAAAACACCAAAATTATGGGTTGAGTATAAGAAAAGTACCTAATTTTGTAAAGTTTTAATTGTACCAAAATCTTCATTATTAATTATTCCAAGTTGACAATAATTTGAGAGAATGAATGTCCACCGAGGTTTGGGTTGTTATTGTCCAGATCGATGGAATGAGTTCGTATTTATAAGAAATTATTTTCTAATGGAACGAAATTTCAAATGCCAGACTGTGGGCCGTTTGGTTCCACTTGGAAATTTGGGGATGAAGCGTGTCAGTTGAAAGGAGGAAAGATAAAAATAATTAATTTGCTTTTATGACAGCCTGTCTTGTTCAGGGTTCATCACCTTACTTCCGTCTCAAATCAAAATCAAGTCACTCAACGAGAACCAATTGGAGGATGAGGCATGTAAACGGAGACAAAGAGACGGCGCATTTTTTTATTTGAGTACACGATAACATTTTTTTCTACAAAGTCACAAGATGTAGTTGAGAATTACTTCAAAAGTCGTTCATTATACATATCTTACAAGCGAATTTGTAGGCTGCTACGCAGCCGTATAGTTAGTGTACTTTGTATAATCGGTTTGAGATTTCCTTGTCCCACTACTCCGTCAAGATTATGTTATCAATGATGAGCGACATGTCATTTATAAGACTGAATTTTTATTTGTGGCCTCAAAATTCTATTGGTCGGTTTGAAAGAGTAGTATAAAAATAAATATTTTATTTATAGGGTCAAACTGTGCTTGGCCTTTATTTTCAGTGTCAGATTATAATTTATAGGACTTGACCCGAGTTCAACAAATTTTGATTTGTATGGCCACAGTTGTATTCGTAGGATCAACATTTGAATTATTAAATTGTGTGGCTAGATGACTATTTATTAGGCTCAATCACAACTATTATAATTTAGCATAAAATAAATCCTTGAAAAATATTATATTTTAAGAGTACAGAATTCATAGTGTCTGTAACACAGATTTACTGATTCTTTTGCCGTGTAACGACCTACCAAAAATGGCATGTTTTTGCACTCCAAGACAACCAATGCGATCTCTATCATCAATCAATTGGTTGCAATTAATATTAAAAAGTTTTTCTTGTACCACGTTCCATGTGACGTTAACTCTGCCAAAGTTTGTTTTCTGTTTTGTGTACTGACGACGACAACAAGCAAGCTCTGCTGATTGATTGGTTATATTTTGACACCCCATATTGTCAACTGGATTGTCAATTGTGCCCCTATTGTCATTTCCATCTTGATCCCTGTTTCCCCTGGAATTATTTCCCGCCTGCTGCAAGCGAAGACAAGCTAGTCTTTCCGGTTCCGTTTTTAGTTCACTACAATTTATTTTGATTAGTTGATCATTAATTAAATCCCCACGTGACCTAGTTGTATTTGTTCTCTTTGACTGTAGAGCATTACAAGCAGCGTTTTCGAATGGGTCTTTAAAAACACTGCAATTCATATGCCTGATTAATTTTTTTATCAATTCATCTTGGGTTACTGCTGAACTTACTGGTGTCACCAGATTTATTTGGTTTGGATTGGTTTGAAAACGCTGGCGTGGCGTGGTTTCCACGACTTGGTCTATTGGTGAAACAACCGCTATTGGAATTGTTTTACATTCACCAGGAACCAACGTTCCAAACTCAACCGAGACAAGTTCGAGTTTGTTAGTTCTCTCATCCTGAAATATGGTCGCGATGTAATTTTTTGAGGTAGAAAATTCGACTTGATAATATCGCCTCCTGACAGTTTTCTCTTTATAATTTTGAACGGTGATGGCTGACTTTGGACAATCTTGTGGTTTTGATGTGACCGGGGAACATATCCGAACCCAAATGTCTTCTTTTTTTTCTTTGGACATATTTTGTAATTTCTTCATTCCCGATTTTTACACTGCCGTACTCAGTTGGTAAAACTTTTGATGGTTTTGTGACTGATATCGGGGTTGCAAACATTTCGGCATTTGTAGTTTGACTTTTTTAGTACGTTTTCAATTCAATTCTCCCATACATTTTGTGCTCAACAATTTCCACTAGAGCTTTTTGACCATGAAGAGTAATACCAATTTGATAACTCATACCAGTCATATTTTGTTGTCGCCATTTTCCCATTTTAAGGACTGGATGGTCGCACGGTCTCACGTTTGCAACTCGACACATCCCCTTTTGAATGTATCTCTCAATGGATTTGACAGTATTAATAAAGAAATCATTGCTGGAGTTTTGGAGCCGACCGTATTCAAATGGCTTAGGTGGGAAGGGAACATAATTCAACCTTAGCAACTTGAACTCCTTTGTCTTGTAATCTTCGAGAATGTTGAAATAGTGTGGTTGTTGTATGTAAGTTAATTCTACTTGATAATCTTTTCCGGTGACCGCCTTTTTTCTGTAACGAAGGGCTTCCAGAACACCCGGAGTTTGACAATTGCGTTCCGCACGCGGTTGACAGTAGGCAATAGCGGATTTTAATATTTCTGCCTCACTTGTGGCCCATGAGGGAGCGAATTCGGGCGTACTTGCATTTTTAATTGTGTCGCATGCGCTCATATCGAAGAAGACACTCGAACTAGGTGGGGAAGGGCCAGGCCCGTAGCGTCAAAAATTTCAAGGTACCAGTGGCTGGCTCGGCCTTTTTTAATTGTGGGGGGTGGGTCGAGGGGTGAAATTTTTTATAATTAAAGTTAGTCAATGAAATTTGGAGCATGTTTTCAAGAGCTTTTGCACTCTAGAATGTAAAATAGTGGAAACCGGTTTCCCGATTTCTCGAAAAACCGGGTTTTTGTCATTATGTCAACCCCGGAATCCCGGTTTTTTTTAAATCCAGGGATTTTCTGCATTTTTAATGGTCCTGTTTTGTGTTTTTTTAACAATATTTGAGTCATTCTTGTTGATTTTTGTTGTCTTTAGAGATTTTTTTTAAAAAAAATTTAAGTGCTTTTATAAACAACATTTTGTTTATGAAAGCACTTTTCCACTTAAGGGGCAAAATGAGATTGTAAGACAGTTGTAGCCATAACCAGAAAGAAGTTCAAAGAAGGCTCGCAATTGCCCTCAATTTTTATCCAGTTTTCTTGGAAAGTACATATAAAACACTTCTCTGAAAGTCGAATTGCCAAATTTTTTGAACTGGGCCACAAAAAATAAAACGTTAATTTTAATGCTTCTCAGCGGATAGTAATGATTCCATCCGCGTAATTTTATTCGCGCGGATTGGATGGAAAGTGGATGCGGATATTCGCGGATGGTATCCGTGCGGATGCGGATAACCATTCACATCTTTATTTTTAACTCAATGTAATTACTGTCATTACAACTTCAAAGTTTTGATGATGACGATAATTAAAACGTTTTGTACTTTCGTCTTTATTAACAATGAGCTGAAGGAAATAATTTTTTGTGAACATTTTCAATTTCATAAATTATTTTCAACATCATTATTTTAATTATTTTTGAAAACGTAACTTTTCTGGTTAATTTTTTTAGCAATGTACAAAATAGTTATTATGACGTCAGCTTCAATCTTATCGAAGGAATTTGTTTTTGAAATGCTTTTGAATCATACTTTTCTGTTGAATTTAGTGTTGAAATTGTATTTAAAAACTAAATTC
>JAQIVZ010003578.1:0-13323 GCA_034700945.1 Arrhopalites spinosus
ATATATATCAAGTCAATGTTGATAGTTACAAGTGCAAATATTATAGAGGCATGTGTAAAGTAGAGTCTGTATATGTGTAGAAAATGAAAGGAATCAAAAAGTTAAGAAAAAAAAGATCCTTTCCTTGATTCTTGTCTCACCTACCTTTTGTCTTCATGTTGTACTTCTACTTCCATCTCAAATCATGGGTCAACATCATGCACTCTATCAATTCTCTGTTTATCTCTCTCTCTTTGTGTGTAGAATTGAAGGAATTATTTTACATGGCTACCTGTTCAACATGAGCACAAAAAAATGTAACCATTCTCAATTCTCACATGTTTCTTCCTATAAAGACAAAAGAGTTCCCCCCCCCCTCTCTCTCTCTCTTTTAATATCTCGTTCATCGTCGTCTTTTTGATGATGCATGCGGTACCTTTGCTTTGTGGAAAAATGTATTATTTGTTTTTTAAATGTGTGGACAAGGTACATAGAAGATAAATCCTTTTAAAAGGATCAAAAATGGATAAATGAGGTGAGACAAGATGTCCAAAGGAAAAAAAATTATGGTCAATTCCCATTCAAATGAAATAACAACACAAAGACATTGTAAAAGGACATGTCACATTTTAATTCTTGAAAAGTTTTGATAAAAGTTGGGAGGAGTCCTTTTTGTTTTGAGTTTCCTAATGTAGATTAAAACTTTTTTAAAAAAACATTTATTTGCATAGTACGTACAGTACATAACATGCAATTAATGCAATTAATATTAATTGTATGTTTAAAGAAATTAAATATGCATAAAATGTGGAGATAACAGATACAACTTTTTATTTATCATAACATGTGAAGGACTAACGAGGGTTAAGGAACATTATTGGTTTTATTGTTGGTAATTAATTATGCAGTACTTTCATTGTTAGTGTAAATACACTTTGGAATTATAGAATAGGACTCACGTCAAATTACAAGAATAGAAACTAAAACTAAAGGAATTTTTGAAAATTTAAAATTGAAATTTTACTTCTTCTTGACAGTCCCCCACAGAATCTGTTATAGATCCAGGAGCACATTTTAAATTTTGTTTGGTTAACAAAACTCTGTGGTCTCCAACCATTACTGTATCAATGACGGTTGATTCTGGAGTGGATGACACTGGCTTGTGTTTGACAGTGATCATTTGAGGTTGTTGACCTAGGTTTTTACTGCCATTTCCATGCACTACGGGCATTGGATCTGATTGTGGAGAAATGTTGGAACAACCAGAGTCTAAGACCCGATCCGGTCGAGGAGAACATTGAACTTGAGGATTTCCTTGAGCAAAGAACAATTTGTCTTGTGGACTTTTACAAAATCCTTTAGTGCCCACTTGATAGCAATTACTTCCATGAGTAAATGTTCTTTTTGAAGGATTTTTTACATCTTCAGGACAGAGACGATTTTTACATTCAGAGCGATGGTGGTGATGGATGAGCCATTCATTTTCTTTGCATGGACCCTATCAAAATTATTGAGAAAATCAAATATTAATAGAAACAATGACAATTTAATTTGAAATAATTATTTTCTCGTGCATTACTCTTTGAAATAGAGGATAGCATCGTTTTTCAGGTGCCCAAAAAGTAAATGGCCAGTAGTCACAACCAATGCGATCAGTGCATTGACAAATACCGTGAGATTGATTTTTCTTGTCCTCAACAAAGATCATGTCCATACCACAAGGGCCTCTGCCCATCCTCAAAGGATAACATTTCTTAGTCTCCTTGTGATACCGAGATTCTGGAGTGCAGGAACTTTATTCAAGAAAATTATTTAATTGTACTGAATAATTTAATTAGTTTATTTGAAAAATTAAATAAAAACTCACGGCGTTTGTTGTTCTGGTCTATGAGGAGTTGTCCGAGACTTTTCTGGAAAACTAGTCACAAAATTCAATGAGACAATGATGAATACTAGGCAGAGGCCTAAACGAATAGCAGAATGAGATTCCATTGCACAATCTTAAACAATGTTCAACAAGCAACTGCTGAAAAGATGCTCAAATTTCTTGTCTATAAATATTCTCCAAAGTCGTCTTCCTTCATTTCTATTTTAAAAAATACTTGGCAACTCCAATTTCGTCGTTTTGTATGGATACTGAAGCGGGCAAAAAATGACCTTAGCGTAGAGGACAGTAGTCAATGGCCATTCGCGACGACAAAAAACTTGAACATTTATGAGTTGTTCGTTGTACATGATTTATTTGTTATAGGCATTTAAGTAGGAAAAAAAGCTTGGTGAAGCTAATTTGCTCAACTTTGTTTTTTTTCCACACCATGTTTTTCATTATGAATTCGATAAACATGCGGAATAAGCTTTTGTAAAAATTATCCTATGGACTCAAGTAGTACTGGAGTTGCCATTGTACCTGCATTCAACAACAATGTCCTTCAATTTGAATCACTTGACGGATAATCAATTTATTGAAAGAAATCTCCAAACGACATATAAATATGACCATTAAATAGTGACAATCAAAAGAATATTTTTCTCTCTTTGAAGTAGGAGCCATTATCAAATGAATTCATGGACCAATCATGTTCCCTTCCTTAAATTTCCTCAAGTCAACTCATTACTGGACACACTGAATGTTACTCTTCAGTGATTTTCAGTAAATATTACTTCAATTTTTCTAGAAGAAAATTAAAATAATTTTTACTGTCAGAATTATGAAATTTACACGAATTAGTTCGTGTAAAAATGTCATATAGCATTGCGTAATACCGGTAATTATGGGAAATAAATAATACCAAAAAAATGATACAATTTAGCAATTATTCTATTGATGCAATAACAACGCTTTTATTTTCTACAAGTTTAAACTAAGCATCGGCTGATTTACAACACTTAAAATTTGTTTCTCTCATGACACATTTATAGTAATATTAGATTTGTATAATATAACGCATTTTGTTCTGTCGCTGACAGTTTTAAGGGATTACTGCGTTATGTTACATGGTACATACACCAATTGATTATTTTTATACATGGGTGATACGTATGTATTATATATTTTTATATATATACTCTTCTTCTAACACGTACACATTCGGTAGTGGAAAAGTAAATTATTATCCAATCAAAAAAATTAAATATCCATTCCTTTAAAAAAATTTCCACATACCATTGATTGATTTATATCACAATAAAAAGACTACAAAATAAACGTTGTGGCAATCATTTATAAGAGTTAAATAGCTGATAGAATCTGAAACTACTGCGTAAATGGAATGTTTTTTTAACAAGACAAGGAGGATGAAGAGTCTAAAATAATTTATGCGACAATGTGAACTAATGGTAACACATATTTTCATTCTCAACTTGAAAATAATTCAAAATCCTGTATAATATAGTATAGATGCCTGTATAGTATAGATTCATCAACACCACATAATAAAAATCTTTGACTGACTTGATCAATGACGATTGCATGATATACGTAATAGAATGTACCATGTCAATGACTCTTTTTTTTGTTATATATATGTAATTAAGAATGTATCTTCACAGAATTGGAATATAATTATCGATTTTGGCTCTGTGTCGTTGAGCTACACACTCTCCAATCCAGACAATATTTCGGCACTCTTGCTCCTTCAACTAAATGAATTAATTTTAAAAAAATTTTGTCATTATTTAAAAACATGAAGACGTCACCAATTAATTAAAGAATTCGGCACTATTTAAATGACTATTCTTTATTGTTTAAAAGTCATTTGGTAAATAATTAAAGCTCTTTTACCTTTAAGTACGCATAGAAGACTCCAAAATGAAATTGACGCAGAAAAGCGTTCACATTTAATTTGACCTATTAAAAAATAAAAGTCATATTAATTTAAAATTAATTTTAGGATCTTGTAGTTGAAGATTCCAACTGTAATTTTGTTTTATTGTCATTACCTCGTATTCAAAGAATCGATCTTCGAGTGTTTTTTCCTCGGGATTATTTCCTGCACCTGCGAATAATGCCTGGTATTCTGCAATAAACAAAATTTAATGTAGTACATGTGCATAAGAGTGTGTTCTGTAAGATTTCTTCCTTATATAACTACCTTTTGTATTAAAGTTTTATCATAAATAATTGCACCGTAATATTAATTTTCCTTATTTCACATCGTTAAATTTTATTGTGACTCACCTGCATAGTACTCAGCCACACTTCTCACTTGCTCATAATCATCTGCACGTGCAAGGGCAGCTAAACCATCAGGATACAATTTGCCACATTTTGGGAAGAGTCGGGCTCTGTCCTCCTTAGTTAATTCCGTATCGAATGAGTTGATTGTAATAATGAGAGCACGCCGGTCAGCTTCAAACTGCAATAAGAGTTTATACATGTATAAATTTAATTGTATAAATTGTAATCATTGGTCAAATGTTATTTGCAAAAATGTAGGACGTACGGCCAAAATTTCACACATGACCTCGGCTGTTTCGCCGCCTAGGTGATTCACACAGAAGTCGTAAAATGCTTCAAGATATGCTTTGTATAGTGTGTTTCGAATTAGCTCTACATTCATCTCATCCAAGTCAGCCTCACTGATACAATCCACGAAAAATGGAGCTAAAAAATAAAGTAAAAAAAAAATTATATACAGAGTCAGTTAAATTAAATACTATAAATTAAGACTAACAACAAGGTTGCTTCGAACTCAAAAAGTTTTTAATAATAAAGAATAATTCTAACCGAGTGGAGTGTCAACCAAAACAGCATTATAAAGTTCAGCTGGAGTGGCTGCAATATGAATTGCTTCCATCTGTTCAAAAGAACCCAAAGGATGACATTTTGGAAGCAACTCTAAAAAATTTCAAACAAATAAGGTCAACATTAGTTAAATGAAGTTAAATTAATTGTTGCATGATGAAGGAAACCTTTCAAAAAATTGTGTACCTTGTAATGGTCGTTGATGCAATGCTCCAGTAACTTTAATTTAAAAAAAATCATAATAAGTAAGTACATTTGTGTTTATATACAATTCACCGAAATGGCTCATATGTTATTAATCATATCAAATGTGAACTCATCTTCACTTACTTAGAAGGACGATATTATCAATCATGTAGCTGTACCTGTAGCATTAACAACAATGTAAATTAATGAAATTTTCTTCACATGTACTTATATATAAGTACACTTTACAAAATATTCCAGTCTGGAATTTCCAGACTAATTTTATCCCCATTATTCTTACGTGATGTAATCCAAAAATGTTGACAAAGGTTCCACAGCATGATTTCGCATATGCATAAACTCAGCCACAACCTTTTCTCTCAATTTATCATCAAGGGTCGACACAGAGATTGGGCTATTTCAAATCACAAATAAAATTATTTTCCTTTTGTTCAAGGTGTTTTCATCAAGTACTTAAATATGTATGTGCAATCAAATTAGGACATACCTTGGTTCATTTGCCAAAAAGCTGGGAGAAAAATAAATGAAAAAACAATTAGAATAAAAACAGAAGACTTGATAGAAATTCTTAAATTATTATTGATGGTTATTATTGTTAAATGAATTACAATACTTTTTAAAAGAATTGTTAACTTACTTTCCATAGTCTGTTCCAGCTAAATGGAGCTTTAAATCTTTGAAAATAAAGTAAACATATTATTATTTTTACACAATTCTTGTACTTGGAAATTGTACACCCATAATATCTGGTCATAATTAAATTTCAGGTAACACTAAATGTGTTTTAAGTTACGAAATTAACAAGTAACAAAAAGTTTTCCAAAATGTAGTCCGTGTTGGATGAAAATTGAAAAGAAATGAATAAAATGATTACCTTCAATTGTTTCACACTGCACAAGATTTAAGTAATCATTCTGGGTCAATATTCCAGTTTTAAATCCTCTGCAAAGCCCTTCTAAGTATCCATTGTCAATATTAAATAGTGTCCCCTTCATTGTGACTATTTATTTTTTTTGTGCCTCTTGAAACTGTAATAAAAATGTGTAGAAATAAGTTATCTATATCAAATCCTTTAAACACACACACCCCACCCAGTTAATTTACACTCAGAACTAATGACAACTTACTTCTAGTACTGTGTGATTGTGTAATGCTAGTTAACAAGTTGATTAAAATTATAATACCTCTCAAAGTTTTTCCATATGATGTAGGGAGTTGCCTCTATTCGCCCATCTATCGTACGGAGCAGAATTGATGCAAAGTATATCTGAAAATGCAGAGAACTGAACGAATGCAGTAGAGAGTTGTAGTTTTTTTTGTATAAAATTTTATTTTCTGTTAATTCACATTATAGTAAACATTGCCAAAAAATCATTAAAACGTTGAGAAAAAATAATGTTATATTTTAGTCTTTTTCTTCAGTCAGTGTGTTATTTGAGCTGAAATTAAAAGTATCAACCGGTTTGACAGTCCTTAACATTGATATTTAAATACGTTTCCAATACGTAACTTTTTAATCGTACTATTTTAGTACATATCAAACATTCAGATTTAAAGACGGTACAATAATATAGCTACTACTACAACCATAACAAGTACATTCACTTAATTACATCGTTGGATATATCATAACTATAGCGTCCTTAATTTTATTGTTTTTAAACAATTGACTTCTTCTGTCTAGTCACAATGCTTGAGCCATGTGAAGTGGTGCAATCAGGGATTGCATTGATGCACCTTTTAAATTGGCACCCCTCAAATTCTAGATACAAAAATAAAATCAATTACATTAATATTAATTTATAAACTATTAAAATTATAATTCGGAAGCTGTAGCCTCGATATATATAAATCTTTTGTACCGCTTCATGAAGATCAGATCCACTGAGATCACAATTGGCCAGATCAGCTCCTGTAAGAAAATAATAAAATGTAGGATAGGTAATTCTTTTTTGTTCATCAGACTCACATTTCATAATTTTAAAAATTAGAATTTTGTTTCATTACCAGCTAGTATAGCTCCACGAAGTTGACAGGCCTTTAAATTGGCATTTTTAAGGCAAGCAACCCTCAAATTGACAGAGGACATGTCAGAGTCTTCTAATAATGCATTCCTCAAATTGACACCCTCCATGTTTGCATTTTGTCCCTTGGGATCCTGTACATTAAAGTAAACAGTAAATTAAATTGTTTATGCGGCATAAGTGTGTAGTTTCATAGTTGATTAAATTACCTGAAAATTGCAATTACGACAATTTGCTGACTCCATGATCGCACAGACCATGCGAACTCCACTAAGAATTGAATTGTTCATTTCTACAGCTGTCAAATTTACAAACATATTTAGCATAATGAAACGAGAGATTAATTTGGAAATACCTAAATAAATTAACATACCGGTCATGTCAGCTCGTTCAAAATTACAGTAGGACAAATTTGAATACGAAAGTTTAGCGTTTCTTAGTTTTGCGTACCTATACACGACAGAAAAAAGAAACTTAAAATTAATTTTAAAATTTAAACACAAAGTTGACTGCTTTGTGAATTATGACTTACTTGAAATTTATGTTACGTAAATCTAAATAGCTCAAATCCGCTTGATTTAAATTAACTCCTTGAAATCGAAGGGCATCTTTGTTAGCCGTGGTAATTATAGCATCGACGACGTCCCTTCTCGTTAAAGGCGCATCAGCTAGACAAACAATCATCGACTCAAGTAGAGGAACACAAGATTGAATTCCAAAAAATTGAGCTTCTTTTAAAACTCCTAAAAACAACAAAATGTAAACATAGTACATATTAGAAATTTTCTTAAAGTTGACATAAAAGTAAAATAATCTATCGTATTTAAGTATACCTTTCACATTTATATCTGGATCAATAATAAGCTGCCCGTCTCTTAAGAAATTTAGCAAAGGTCGAAAGTATTTGGGATCACGATCAATTAAGTAAGCACCATTCGAGTCCACCATGCTCGGTTGCATTTTAGAGTCTGGATCAAACATCTTGGCCAACCTACATATTGTATAAATATTACAATATTAACTATTAGGTAACAAAAAAATAACTAGGGATCAATGAATATTGAGTCAATTAATAGTATTATGCACAAGAGCTTATATGATATGTATGTACTTACATTGACTCTGGTTCTCGATTTAATAGTGTAGTCCTTGAAGTATACAATAGCTGCCCTCCAACATTGAGTTTGACCCAATCATTTGATGTGCATAAAGCAGTTGTTAGAGATTTGAATGGCTCTCCCTTCGAAGCATACACAATTTCGTCATCTCTAGAATGACATTTGAAATTAAACAATAATAAAAGAAATGTTACCAAAATAAACATCTAATGTATTATTTACCTAATGAGCTCTATATGATTAATTTCAGCTCCAATAGCAGTAAAAACTTTTTTGTAATGAGGGTCATCAAACGCGATTCTTATTTCTTCCAAAAGTTGTTCCATGTCTTCTCCTATTCTTATTACTTTCCCTCCTTCTTTGGATCCATTCTTAAAAACATTGACTCTCTTCATGATTACAAAAGTTGTCCTTAAATTGCGTTGTTGTCAAAAATATAGCCTTATTATTTTGTTTAGGAATTTATTTTGATGATAAAGTTTATTATCAATCAAAATTTGCAAATTGAATCTTGCACAATAAATAAGTTGCGTTTTCTTTTTCAGTCACCAAATCTGAACAATGTGAAAAGGGGTCAACATTAAGAACTACGTCAGCTGGTGTCAGAAGATAATGTTTCAGTATTTTATTCCTACATGAACCATAAACAACAATCGTTAATCATTTGGTAAAAGCAGATTTTTTGGAGTATATAATATACTTTCTTGAAATAAAGACAACAAGCATATAATTATAGTTTTGATAATATATTCAACTTACTTCAATCTGAAGAATATCAATACACTTCTACAATGTTCATAACAGTCGAAAATTAGCCCATTTTCAGATTGTCCATCCTGCTTCTCATAATTTGACGATAGACGATATGAAATGTCCTCTAACAATTCTTGTAAATTAGAAATTATGGAATCAACTTCCTTCCTAAACAACACAGAAAACAGACAAAATCCAGTCAATAATTGTTTGCCAAAATTAGTTAAAAACAATAAATAAAATACTCACAATATTTTCGTTGCATTTGTCACCTCTTCATCAAAAATATCTAACAAGTTATTTTTAATATTTTCTCCAAATTGTAACGAACAACCCGTTTGAGCAAGTAGGGATGATGCTTCTTCACTGTAAGTTTAAATAACATAATTTATCTTAGATAAATAAGTAAAACATTTCAGAGATGACATTTCAAATTTTTATATTGTATTTAAAATTTTAAAATTTAAAAACAACAAAATGATATTTTGAATAGACCGTACGTGTCAATAATTTGTAGTTTTTCTCTCACATTAGAAATTGGACCACCAATACACTTCACAATGTCACTTTGTTTCTTGAAAACTTGTCTTTCTTCAACAATTGCTGCAAATTTTTTTATCCCTTCAGCTGCCGTTTTTGTTGGACTCATCTTCGTGAGAACACAAGACTGAATGAGAGAAAATTTCAAAGTTTTCCAAGTGAAAACACGCTCACTCCTCTTTCACCCTTTCACCCTCTCTCACTCACTTTCTTTTCTCAAAAATGGAAATTTCAGAAACTATCGTTATTGATAGTACCCCTCCAGTCAAAAAAATACGAAACCCCAGTCCTTCTCAAGTATCTTCCGAAGACATAGCCAGGATGGTCTCAAACTCAATTGCTACAATTTTCAAGTTTAATTGCAATACCAATTTTCACAACTTGTGTCGACAAAAATTAGGGGTAAGTAAGAATAGTACATTTAATATTCATAATTTAATATACCGTATAAATTACAAATACTCTTATATATATTTCATGCATAAAATTGTGATATTTTATTAATGTGCATTGCAAAAATGTTCATATTTTAATTACAGATCAGAGCCCAAGGGAGTGTACAAAAGACAGTTTTCGACAAGATTTCATATGCATTGACTCGAAGCAATTTAACCAAAAAGAGAAATAAAGGACCCTCTACTTCAAATGCATCAACACAAACGGAGAACCAAGATAATTTGGGGAATCATGAACAAATTGTAGAAGATGACTTGGATGACCGTTTCTTGCCCTCGTTCTCCACTTATCCACCTGATTTGCCACCACCCCATTCTCCTATTTCCACTGCTCCTAACAATATTGTTGTCAATCTGGAAGATGATAAAGTGATCACTATTGAGGATGATGAGGACGACGAAGACGACGTTATCATAATTGAGGAGAATTTTGGTTCACAGAGCTTGCTAACGAATTCTGTCTATGCATCGGGTGACAATGTCGAGCCAAACTCCCAAGCCTCATCTGATCATTCACAAAGTTTACTGCTAAATAGTTATAATTGGGAGTTAAGCTCAGGAGAATCCCACAGAAGTCTAACCACAATTACAACTATTACAAGTCAAGAAGAAGAGAATGAAGAAGAAGAAAATTCACCGAGTCTTCTAGCCCCTGGATTCCAAATGTTTGATGATGAAGAAATTTATTAAATACATTTTATAATACAATATTAAATGTACAGTATTATCAATGATAATTTATCATAATAATTTACTATTGTAGTTTGTTTTTACTGAAATGTGTACAATGTCCTATGTGGTAAACTGGTAACAAGCCTTGTCATTAAATTTTTTCCTTCATGGAGTATATAAATCTCCGAAGACTCATCCTTGCCCTTGCACAAATCTCAAATTTTTGACCGACTTTTTTTTTGCTCTCCGCAGCTCTTCTTTTTTGTATCTTTCTCGTATAAATTCGTATAAAAGTGGTATAAAAAGATTAAATTGTAGACTGATTTTGTGTTCGTCATGGGTGACTCTTCAAATGATAATGTCTCTGACATTGGGATGGAGGCTAAAGTAAATATAAGTGAATCAGTACAACCAAAATTCAAGGCAGACTTAGCATCAATTTGCAACGTAACTCTGGATGAGGCCCAAACAATGTTAGAACGGCATAATTGGAATATACAGGTGAGATAAAGTAGTCTTTTAAGGTAGTTTCAATAATATCTTGTGCACATCATACTTTGAGTAATAATTGTTTTGTAATTCGTATAGGAGGCTATCAATGCATTTCTTGAAAAAGATTCCACCGGTGATGGTCATCTTGAAGTTGCTGAAGTTTTGATTGACCTTGATGATTCCTTAAAAGCAAGACTGATTTCGGATTTATCCTCAATATGTGATGTTACTCCTGCTATGGCACGAGAAATGCTAGAAAATCAAAAATGGAATATGCAGGTTAGCCTCTATATATTATGATTCATAAATAAATATGGTGTTGCTTCTTTTATGATGATAAAAATATCTCTACTAAAATGTTTTAATCTTGTAGGCAGCTATAGATAAACTCCTCGATCAGTCTGGTGGAGATGATCACAGTGATTCGGAACAGATTGAACATCTCGTTCAGCCTATTAATTTGAAAGATACTCCAGGCAGTAACAAAAGGTATACTTTATTTTGATTGTATATGTACAAAGAGTACAAGAGAGAGTAAAGTGTTGGCTGTAATATTAGAGAAAGAAGAAGAAGAACTAATCTAACATTTTGATATATAGAAAGAACCCATAGGTAAAAGGTAGAGTCAGAGTTGGAGGGAAAAAGGAATAAAAATACTAGTAGAATGTTGAATGTTAGAAAATAAGAGAAGGACGAGGGGGGATGGGATGGGGTATATGATGATACGATTAGAGATTAGGACCATCGAACATGAAAGAAGAGGCAGGAGGAGAAGAGAGAAGAGGTGGCGTGGAAGAATATGCTGAAATGAAAAATCAATGCAAAAAGGGAATTAGACACAAAAGATAGAGAAGCACGGCAGAACTCATTTACAGCAAATAGCTAATGCAATTTAATTCTTGCAATTACTTCGGAGAGAGAAAATTGTAGACTGTCAATGTTTTTTTTAATATAAAGTAACACTGTTCCGACAAGTCCAGTGGCTTCCGCAAGTTCCTCCTCAGTTGAATCACCAATGGGAACTTCTAATTGGGCACCTGAAACATTTAACATTTTGAGCTGGAATTTGGATGGATTGGATTCCAAGAATTTGGAAAAGCGAACAGCCGCAGTTGTCGATATTATTGAAAAGTAGTGCATCAACAAACAAATTGATTCATTAAATATTTAATTTACTCTGTTTTCCTAATATGTTTGTCTAAAATTGATTACTATGATTTTTGAAGAGAACAATACAGCATCTTATTCTTCCAAGAAATGTTACCAGAAACATTTCAATATGTTGCAACAAGACTTTCTTCAACTTATTTACCTATCATAGGAACGGATGATCCATCCTGTGGATATCTTGTAGCCACTTTTCTGCGACTACGACATATCATTTATGAGGATCATCACATTGTCAAATATTCCAATACAAGCATGGAACGCAACGTTTTAGTGACAAAAGTACATTATATAGTATTTTTAGATTTGTTTTTGACTACCGTCAGACGGGGTTATTCCGAACGCCCGGGGGTGATTCCGAACGATGCTCATGAGCGTAATATACTTTTCACATCCCATGACCTGTAATTATTTTGGTAGTTTTGGTATTTAATAATTAAAATATGATTGTTTCCCTACAATTTGCCCTTTCTGACGCTTTGCCAACTTTAAATGTACTCACACACGACATAGTTTTAAATCAATTGTTAAAATCAACCATTTTCCATGTCTCCAAAAATTGTCTGAGATCTCGATGAATTTGAGTAACCCAAAGTTGGAATCCACATGGATTATGCAGAATTTCATGGAAATCGTGATGGTGTGTCGAATTGATCTTATTTTCTACGATTTGTAATTTATATTTAATTTTAACTGAAACGAGTCATTTTTCAAAAGAAATGGGGTGAATCCGAACGGCGACTTTTGCCCACTTTCTAGCAAAATATTTTTTATTCTTTCAATGAAAACTTTTGAAGTCACTATTTAACGTTATGAACTATCATTTTTTAAATATATTCATCATTAAATGTTAATTAAAAATTGAATTATTTTTCACATGAAAACCTTCATGTCACTTGGGCTAAAAGTTACTGTTTCATTCAACATAGTTAAATTAATTATGAAACGTTGTCCCTGCCTTCCATTTTGCATGAATATAAATGGAAAGACTATTTCCCATCTTCTGACTTGTTTTTACGATTTTCGGAAAATTTTGGATGCATCATTTTAATTAAGTTGGACGACCGTTCGGATTCACCCCAGCCCCGTTCGGAATCACCCCAAGCAAAAAAGTGATAATTACAAGGTCACGTGTAACATTAAAGATATTTCAAAAAGTGACTCTTGTACTT
>JAQIVZ010003579.1:0-13323 GCA_034700945.1 Arrhopalites spinosus
TTGAGAGCTCTACAAAGCTATAATTTTGGATTTTTTCTGATGCTTATAGTTTAGGCTGTAGGGGGGTAGCAAAAGGTAATGTGTCACCCTGTACATGGCCTTTGTGCCAGTAATAGCCCCTTGAAATGGAACTTGAAATGTAATTAAAATTAATTACTGCTTCTACTGGAATAATTATTTTGTAGTGGCAAATTATAATTAAAATTAAACAAAATTGAAAAAGTATCCTTTATAATTATAATTAATAGGCCCAAAATTTTGTAGATTTAATTCTGACGTTTTCAGCTCTATTTTAGCATTTCTACAATGAACTCACAATTCCAATCATCCGTGGGTGTCAAAATTCGGATAAATTCAGCAAAAAATAAGCAAATTTTTGAAAAAGTAGAAGCGCGTCAATTTGAAAAAAATAATAGCAAAAATAATGAGATAGAAATATGGAATATTTTATTTCACGTTGGCTATCTTTCCTGTCTCATTCCCTATCGTTTCAAAATCAATGAGGTCACAGGTGAATGGGTCAAAGTGACTCACCCAATTCAAAAGGTCATTTATTTTACAATAATATTTTTTTGGATAGCTTAATTATTTTTAATTTTTAAAAAACTAGAAATTATGTCTACTAACTTTGGCTCTCAACATCTCTCGAGTCATCATCACACTTTTGACCCCAGAAAAATTGGAATTGTCCACTTATTTTTATCATGCAGAAAAACTAGTCTCCATTTCCCTCCAAATTTTATTCTACCTCCTTTTTTGGCGGCAAAGTTCAAAATTTCTTGCTGTCTTCATTCAATTTCCTCATCCCAATAAAAGTAGAGACAGCTGTACTTTAAATTCAATTAAATTGTTAAAATCCTCAAAAGTTCGACTTACTGAGGTACTGATTAGTGTTGGTGTACAAAATAAAATTGAAAAAGGGTCAAAGGTCAAATTTTTGTTTTATTCTTTTAGATTGAATACAGCCTGAAAATTGCAACCCTTTTTTTGGTCATGTTTATAATTACATTGGCTCAACAATTTGATGAAGTTCAACAAAGTTCATGGAACTTTGAAACTTTCTTTCGGATGAAAGAAAGAGAAAGTAAAATAATATTCAGAAATTTACATCTTCATATGCCAAAGGTCATTTGGAATGGATTGGTGACCTTAAAAATATTGACCTCAATTTTCTACACTTGTTTTGATGTCTTCATTAATTTCTTCCCAGTCATGTCAACATTTCTCTTGCGTCATTTAGTCCTCAATTTTTTAAAGATTTTGCAGCCAATTAAAACATTGAATCAAAATACCCGCCAATATTTTAATTTTGACACAACTCATCAAAATTCTCTTCATTGTGATGAGGTCAATTTAAAATACTTGAAAATTTTTTATCTCATCTTTGGAATATTTATTAATGAATATTACGAAATTTACTTTTTAATTTAGGTACTGGAGAAATACCGCCAATTAAAATGGCGGGTACATCTCATAAACGAGGCGCTAGGTCCGTTGATTGTGGGCATGTTTTTTGGGATTTTGGTTTTTTTCCCAAGAGATCTTGTCATTGTTTATGAGGGAGGGGCTGAGGCTTTAGGGGAACGAATTTTGTGCGCTTATTTTCTCACAATTGCGGTTGTTCTGTCTATTGTGGCTGCTGATGCCCATGAAAAGGTGTCAAAATTTTAATAATTAAAATTTTGATAATAATAAATAATTTTTAAAAACAATAATAATAATTATTATTATTTTTAAAAATTATCATTTTAATTAAAAAATACTACACTTTTTTTGTAGATTGGACAAATGAAAAATTGGATTTTGTGCCAGGCGTCCACCATTTCTGGGAATTTACAACTTTTACTCGTTGAAATATTTCAAGATGGTCAAAATATTGCTTTGGCTGGAGCTGGCGGTGTTTTCAAAATAAATTATTCATTTTTGGGAAATGTAATTTACATCATAGTTTACCTTTAATTAAATATTTCATTTTTACATTTTTAAAAATAAATTAATGTAGGCTCTCAGTTTGGTTTTCTCCTACACGGTCCTCATGGCTCAGCTTCGAACTGAAAAGGACAGTTCATTGAAACTCTTGCATTCAACATTGTCGCCATCTTAACAAAGCGGGAAAAATAGTTTTTGAAAATAGCGCTAAAAATTTAATTAAAATTTGTTGTTATAGTACATTAAACAATTCATTTTATGTCAACAAAAATTAAATTCAACTTTTATTTCCAACTTGCTGTGCGCTCATGCCACTAGACCACTAGACTGCGGCATAAAATGGGCGCCAATTTACTAAATTTTGAGTAATTTGCACAAAAAAATATGGATCTCGAATACAATTGCTCTGTAGTCCACACCACCCCTGAAAACACAAATGCAAATGGCGAGCAAATTTACGAGTGGGTTAAATGTTCCAATGGGGCCTACCCAGACAACGCCATTGAAACGGGTGTTGACGAGAAATCTGGCGCCAGGTTTGATTTCACTTAGAAACAAGTAAAAAAATTAAATTAACAATTAAAATTAAACACAGATACCTGGTAGCACGAGCACCCCTCTGTGGGATGGACACCCCGGGTAAATTTATTGCACAAATGGCTTATGGTATTCCCTTTGGTTGTTGTTATATCCCCACTAAAGATAGCGCCATCAAAACATTTACCACAAACTACGAAGTAAAATCTCAGTTAAAATTAGTTAGCATCAATTTTAATTGTCATTCAATTTAAAAAGATTTTGACAGCACCCCCTGGCAATGTAATATGGGTACCCTCATCCAATGGAGAGAGAGTAAAAAACGCGATAATTGGCGGGAAAACGTCAAAATGGGGAGAGAATCTTTACGTTGGGCGTGCCTTCCATAAAGACCAAATCGGGGCTAAGATCCCGGGTAAAATTTGTCTCAGTGATAAATCCTGTGCTGTGCCGTACGCTGGGAAAGTTTTATCTAATAATTTGTATGATATTCTGGCAATTCATCCTGATAAAATCCCACCGCCAGAGGGTGCTTCCCCTTTGTCTCCATCCAATTTTACTTGGGTCAAGTGTCACAATGGCCAATATCCTCTCCTCAACGCGGTCAGAGATCCCACTGGGTACGTCATGCGTCTTTTATTTTGAATTTCCCGCCAATGCTATTTTTTTATTCAAAATTCTAGACAATTTCTGGTATGCCGAGCAGTCATAGAGACAAAAGACAGACTAACATTGATGCCAGGTCAATTTAATGTCAAGCTAAGGTCATGCTCTATCCCCTACTACGGGCCACATGCTGTAGCAGCTAATTATGAGGTAAATTTTGTCTAGTAATTAATTTTTAATTTAAATTTAGATTTCTTTTTGGACAGATTTTGGTGGCAGATTCAAATTCATATGAATGGGTTCACTCGTCAAATGGACTCGCAGCTCAGGCTTACGCATTACCCGGGGGTCTTGCAGGGGACACGTCGCCAGCTGGGATTGTTTACATTGGATTGGGTCACTCTAATGGACAGCATTTGCCTGGGTGTGTCTATTTAAATAGAAAAGTTTGTATGGTTGTCCAAGATGGCGTTGAATACACATGTAAATCTTATGATGTACTCCTTGCAAAAGAACCCAAGGATATCGATAAAGCCGATGGGGAATTGTCTCGATGGCTACTGGGAAGATACTAAAAATTTGACGGGGTCAAGTAAATTAAAATCGAATAAATTAATTTGGCCCAAATTATTTGGGGAAGTGAGTAGTCAAAAAATGAAGGATTTTGGTTTATTTTTTTTATTATTGGACCCAATGACTCATTTTTGTCAAATCATAATTTTATTGAAATGGATTACGTAATGTCAATTGAGTCACATGACAAAAAATTACAAGAAAATGGGAAAAGTCATTAAATTTTGCAACAATTTTCTATTTTTAGTCCTGACATAATCTTCACATCCTTACTAATGACTAAATACCTCTATTCTATTTATTTAAACAAATTTTTCCCTTGTGATTAAATCATTTCCGTTGTCTCATGACCTGAGCATAATTTGTGAGGGCATGCTAAAATGTGGCAGGTAATCGGGAGACATGAACAATTTAAATGGGGGTTCTAATAAAGATAAGATTTTTCATATTTAATTTACAAAATTAATATTGGTTAAATTTATTAATACTGCATGAAATTTTTTACATATGAGTCATATGATGTGACATAACTGCAATTAAATTGGCATACAAATAACTGGACAAAATTTATCTGTGGGTGTTTTAAATATGATTTTTAAAATTTTAGTCAATTTTCCCTTATCTTATTTGCACAATTTTAAACACTTTACTCAAACTGAAGATGACATCACCCAAATCCTTTAAATTGTGAATATTTAAATATTATTAAGAGTCACAAAACTGGCGCCGGACGTGAGGCGCCCGGACGCCGGTTAATTATTTTTGTCTGTTCTGTTTGATGGACTAAATTTTATCTTAAAGCTTAATTTAATTACAGGGATGTGGTTTACCTGATAAGAAACAATTAAGTTTGTGATAATTGATAATGTTGAGCCTTATGAAACTCCCTAATCTCTCTCTCTCTCTCTATGGGAAGATGGATGAGGGGTTTAAAACGGAATATATTTTAACTCATCTTCAAAATCTCAATTAGTCCAACTGTCCTTCTCGTCTCAACCTCATCGTCATTTAAAGTTAATTCTAATTAACTTTTCCAAAGGAAAAACTACAGAAAATGTGCCGAGTTTACAAATGTGGAAGGTATTATTTTAAATAGTAATTAAAAATTAAAATATTAATATTAAATTATAAATTTAAAATTTAAATTAAAGGTGCGGCAAGAAAAGGGAGAGGAGATGTGAGGCCAAGAAAGGTCACGGGGGTAAATGTCACAGTAAAATTGTCCTCCCCACTCGCATTTGTGTCCGTTGTCTAACCCATCGAAGGGACAGTGCTAGCGGCAGTGACTCTGACTCTGGGAGCTCTAACTCTGATTAAATTTTAATTTTAATCATGAAATTAAAATTTATTTAAATTGTAAAATCATTCAAAATTTCATTAATTTCGTCACAAAAAAATAAATTCGGCCTTTTGGCTTTGCATCCGATTATTTAATTGAGCATCCTCAAAATTGAAGGGCTGTTTGGTCACTGTCGACATTTTGAAATAAAATTTGGCGGGACAATTTAAAATTCCCCATTCCCATCAAGTTGACTCAAGTGTTTTATATTAAATTTGACAAATTAAATGGATATAATTAATTAATTATTACTAAGATAATCTCCATTAAATCATTAACGTCTATTAAAGTCAATAATTGACTGACTTTAATGGACTTTATGGTTCACAAAAAGGTTTTTGAAAACTAAATAAATTTTTAATTTGTGTACAAAAGGTTGTTCAAATCCTTTTAATGTGTCAAGACTATTAAATATTTAATTGTAGAAAATTTAAATGGTGAGCATGAGACATATTTCATGTCAAAAAAAAAATTCTTGTTCTTTGCATGACAAAATAAAGTTTCTCTCTCAATGGCCACTTGTGGCTCAAGCATGCAAACACATTTTTAAATTGAAATCGATTCATTTTTTTTACCTGACGTGGCGGGTGGCCATTCGTTTTTATTTCTTGGAAAAAGTACAACGTCGTGAACTTTTCTCTTTTGTCAAAAAAGAAAAATATTTCTACGTCATTTAAAATAATTTAAAATTTTACAAAAAATTATCATGGCTCTTGCAAATAATTGTTTGAATGTCTGCATTTGTTCCCATTTAAATGAATGGAGGGCCATGACCCTCCAATCCCTTCGATCCATGGAATTTGGTCTTGACTGGGCCAACAAATTGGGGATTCGAGGAAAACATTTGATCATGTTGAAAGAGAGGGTTGGGGTCAATGAGGTCAATTTCCAACGTGAAGCCAAGATTGTCAATGAACTTCTCCGGCCAAATTGGTGGACGGGATTTGGGATTTGGACCTACATGATTTTCTTCGTTTTGGGAATTTTTCTCATTGAAATTTTGGTGGGGGCCATTCGGAGTGGAGCATTTGACAAAAATTTGAAGATGGTCAAGTCCCTGGGTGGGAAGATGAAGAAAAAGATTGGGAAAATGGGAGAAATATTGATTTTCTTGAACAATTTTGTCTTGAAGGAGAAAATTGAACCTGTCATGAGTGTCTACATTGGCTTGGATTGAAGAGGAACATTCAAAATTTCAATGTAATTTATTAATTATTTTTATTGTAATAATTCAAATTATTGCATGTAAATTATTTATATTTCAAAAATTATTTCTCAAACAAGTTTTACTTAATCATTTTATCAATTTTGAAAAATTAATCTATCATATCATTAATTAAACTATTGCAAATACATAATGTAGACTAATTTTCCTAATTAATTAGAAATTAAAATGTAATATTTAATTTATTTTAATTATTATGACTATATTAATTTTTCTTATATAAATATTGACCCTTTAATTAATCTGTTTTGTAATGTTTTGATTCAAGTTTTAAATCAAAATTAAAATGTTATAAAAATGATAACGGTACAATTTTAATTTATTATTCATTTAAAGTAAAAAAATTTAATTAAAGTTAGATCGGCATTTCACAGTATGAGTCGTGAAATTAGGCACATTTTATTTTTTCGGTTGAGGTGAATAAGGCAAAATTCAACTCCGCCGACTTTTAATTTTTAAATATTTATGCGGGAAGAAAAAAATTATATGAAAATTTCGAATTTTATGCGGGTGGTTCAGAGTCAAAATTAATCATTTTATTATTTATTTTTGAATATTTTTCAGTACATTTTTGAGTTCAAAAAAATTAAATTGTATCACGAATCCCACGAACCCGGATTTTAAACACGTGGTCACAGAATGGAACAATATTTTCCAGTAAATTCATCAGCTCTAACAAAATTAAGCATGAATAAATATTGAGTATATTAATTTTTTCTCTAAATTAAATTAAATTATTTTAATTATCAAAACTAGTCAAACCTTTTGGTGACCCAATGGAGACTGTAAGTTCTTGCCTCTTTCTCATCAAGTCAAATCCATGGACTCCAGTCACATCGGAAAATAATTGACCTCCTTCAGCCATATCAACATGACTTTCATCTTCCCATGTCATCAAATTTATCTTGAACCATTTCAAGCCTACAAAATTGAGCCAAATTTTTTTTTTTAATTTTTGCATTTCTCAACTCTTAAAAATTAAAATTCAAAATAAAATTTTGCTTTCACTTTTCAAATCCAAAATGGATGGACTTTCCCTGTGGATGTCATCCATGGAAATTTCATTAGAATTTTTTCTAAGCCGTTCACAGTCTTCAATGGAGAATCCCGTGATGGCGGAATCCATTTTCGAAAACGAATTTTGATCCATCAAAAATTCACGAATTTGACTCCTCACAATGACCTCCAAATTCTCAATGGGTCTGTCCTTAAAACATTGCCAAATATGCCTCAACACTTTGGGCCCATCCTGGGCCTTATTGACCGTAATGACGAGACTTTTTAAATTGGGCAAAATGCGGGAAAAAAATTCAAATACATCATCCGGTGTACAGTCAAAATTCAATTTCAGAATTTTGACCGAAAGAATGGGATTCAAATTCCCCCACAAACTTGCATCCCATTTGTGATTGTGTGTGACTTCAATTGTCTCAAGGGCGGGAAATGAATTTAAAATTAAACATCTATGGGGGACCATCTCACGAGTAGCAAAATAATTATGTCCAAAAATGATTGTTTTGACATTTTTGAACACAATATTTGAAAGGATGTCAGGATAGGCGGAGAAATGTTCAAAATATTTGATGGTTTGTAGACTATTAGAGGATGATCTTAAAATTTTCATCAAGCCTTGGGTCATGTCCATGTATTTAATTGGATTTTCGTGGGGCTGGGGATCATTTGTGACCGTACAAAGATTTTGAGGGAGGCTAATGACTTTTAATTGAGGTTCCAAATTTGAGAACAAATAAAAAGAATTTAAATCATCTGCGCTCAAATCCACCACATTGCAATTTTTGACGGTATGGATTTTATTTGCAGCCAAAAATTGAGGTGTCCAAGATGTATAAAAAGTGTCAACTATTTTCAAATTGACCGCCACCACCAAAATATTCGTTAAAATTTCGGTTGGAAAGTTACTGGAAAGGTCAATTCGATGTAATTGGGTGAGCGGACCAAGTTCATTAAATGGCGGGAGTGGAAGATTGAAAAATTGAAAAGGTTCAACACAATACTGATGGGGTTGGGCAATACTCGGGGACAATCTCAATTGACAATTCAAGTTATTTAAATTAGGCGCTATTTTTAGTATACTGCGCAAAATCATGAGGAATTCGAGGTATTCTTCAGCACACCAGAAATAGGGGTCAAGTTCAATGGTGTGAATAAATTGACCTTGGAGTGTTAAAAAATCTGACACAGTTCGAAGGGAACCATCAATTAATTTAAAATTTCTGCATGGGAATTTTGAATTATCTGATTGGCTCAGAAATTCATTGAATTCTGTCAAGGACCACCCATTTTTCATTTGGTACTCATTTTTCATATTATTATACGAAAATGTCATGGGGTCACTTCTTTGTTGTAAAATTTTTGTGGTGGCTTTCTCCCATTGACTGTTGACGAGGCGGGTTTTATGAATTTCACTCATTGGAATGTGTTTCAAAATTTCAGGGATGATCTGTTGAATTTTGATTTGAATTATTTTTCAAACAGTATTTATAGTTTATTTCTATTTAATTTGTTAACTGATTTAATTGTCTCACCAAGTCAATGGTTCCCGGTCCCTGTTTTGTGGGAAGAGTTGCCGCCATGATTATTAAATTTTGCAATGCAGAGTCAGGGTCCAAATCCATCGTGGAAATTAAAATTGCAAACTACATTTAAACTTTAAGTGTTGGAGTATTCTCACTAAAGTACAGTAGAATTATCTCATCTCATTAACATGGCCATGGCCACAAAATCAAGGCCATGAAGTGCACAGTAGAGCCAACAGTTAAAAATCAATACTGTCTCCACATCTACGTCTACACATGAAAAGGAAGATAAAAAATTTAATTCTTATTGTTAGTACAATGAAAAATGTCAAATTGTCATTTATCCATAGCCAGCAGTAAAGGAGTTTGTGAGTCTGCTCAATTGAAATGCATGTTAATCATTTAATTTAAATATTTTAATCTCCTTTCACAAGTTCGTTCGTCCCATTAGAATCAAATAAAAAAATAAAAAATACACAATAGCCTACAAAAAAATTCATGACCCACACAAAATTTAAACCCCGAACCATCAATACAAAATGCCCTTCATATTTTACTCTTTTATAAGAGACAATCAGAGTACCAAAATATTTTGATAAAAATTAAAGAATAATGGGGGCTTTTAATTAAAATTGATAAAATTTATATTTTGCAAAGGAAAACAAAGCCCGACGATAATTGTCAGGTGTGTCATTCATAGAGTCAGCAATTATTTTAATTTGACCCTTTTTGACAATTTAATTGACATTCCATTGATTTAACTGTGGTTTAACGAAATATTTCAATATACAAAGTATTACAAAGTCAATCATTTTATTTTCTCCATCTATAAATATTTTTTTTCAAAACAAAGGATAGTCCGATTCTCTTCAAAATTTTGAAACCGTCAATATTTCATGATGAAATACTTTAACAATTTGGAAAACAATTAAGAAAAGTATTATAGGATCTAATTAAACTGGTAATATTAAATTAAATTCTTTTTTTTGTGGGGTCAAATAATGTCAACTTCAACTTTACTTTTGAACTCATTTTGGGGTTTTGAGTTTGTCTATTCTGCTCTTGATATTCTGCTTGAAATACGGTACTAAAATTATTAATTTTATTTAAAAATGAATTAATTTTTTAAAGGGTTTTCTTGCAAGACTTTAATGATTCATTAGAAGAAATCGATGAGAATATTTTAATTGAAATTGTGGACGCTTACAAACAAACCCAAGTCATCATTGGTTTCATCAACTCATTTTACTTGACTTTAGTTAAATGGAGTTTAATATTATGTACAATTTTAAGTATCTACGCTTCATTTCAATTAAAAGGGAAAATTTTAATTTTCCCTGTAATTTTAATTGCCATCTTTTGTTGTACAATTCTCATTCAACTTATCCGTGATGTGGGACAGATTCATGAAAATTCTAAGAGGATTTTAGACTTATTAAAATCTCCGAAAATTAATTGTCAAAAGTTTGTTAATTTAAATGAAAAATATTTAATTACGATTGTTCGTTCCCTTCCTAAATTAAAAGTTAGGTTAATATCAATTTATTTTATTGACAAATCTACAGTGATGACAGTCATTAAAATTACTTTTGAATTCATACTCAAACTTTTATTACTAAAAAAGGGTTCAACATCAACACAATTGGTAATATTTTGAAATATAAAGTATATATAATTATCATTACTTTAATTTTTTGGGAAAAGTAAATTAACTTAATATTTTTAATTATTACTTTTTCAAAGTCAAGAAAATTGTGACTATCATTACGCTGGAGCTTTAGCTCTAGGAATTATTTCAGCTTAATAATATCAATTTATTAACTACATAAAGTTAATTATAATTAAATTTTGTACCGCAATATGTGCCGTTTGGTATACGTTGTATTCATTGTACTAACATGCTCATTACAAGCTTATTAAAATATTTAAAATTAAATAAAATACTATCACAATTTTTAAACACAGTTTAAAAATAACAGAAAAAGATAAAATATAACAGAAATAACAGAAAATAAAGTTTCAAAATATTTTTGAAAAAACTCATTAGAGCTGACAGCATTGGCTTTGGTTTTGTCAAGAATTGGCTTTGGAATTGGCTTTCCTCATTAAATGATGACTATAAATTTTATAGTTTATAGAATTGGCCTGGGCATTGGGTTTTACGAGTTACTTTCATGTCAACTTTTGAATTCTCAAACCCGAAACAACATCACTTAATTCAGTTTGAAAATAATAGAACTTGATGCTACGGCCAGTATGGTAAATTAGACATAAATTCCTACACCAAAAATACATAAGCAGCTATGTCTTTAGTCTTACATAATAAGACTAACATCGGAGGTAAAGCCTATGAAAAGGAGACCGGCGATTGCTTCGAACAACTCAACAGGAAAAGTAATTCACTTGGAGCTTTATCAAAGAGCAAAAACAAAAAAGAGGGGACATGCGTGTAGAAAAAAGTCTTCCCTTACGTCTGTAAAAGTGGCATTTTAAAAACACATGTACGAAGACTCCTTTGGAGAAGCAGGTTTTAGTTCTGGACAGAAATTAAAGCGTCTAAGTCAGATTTTTAAAAAAATTATTTAACTTTTTTGAGAAGCAATATACTTTAGTACTTGGTGAAATGGTGCTGAAAAAGTGTCTAGAATATGACTCGAATTAGGACAACTTTGTAGGACCACAATACCGTGGTCCAAGTCACAACACTAATCGTAGAAAGTTACAACTGGCTAGTCATGCTTTAGTGTTTATGAGTAGAGCCATTGCAACTAAAAGGATTTTTCCACTCTCTTATTATTTTTCAGAAAACAGACGAAGACTAAAGACGTCGAAGGCAGAACATATTAAGAATTTACTGGATGCCGGTTTTCATCCCAGGATAGTTATTAGCGACCAAGGGATATTTGTTTTGGCCCGGCTCCTCCCCCCCCCCACCCTTCACTTTACAGAAAAGACGTTTTTTCTTCTTGTTGTCCCACTCTCAATTCCGACTCATTCCGTTCAACATATTTGCAAGAATTTCATTTAACTTTAAACAAAATGGACACAATTTTAGCCCGAGTACAAGTGTACTCGACATTATTCCATATATTTTCCATGATCATGGCTGGCAAAGACAAAGCAAAGTTTTTGCACTATGGTGATTTGCAAAACCCACAGAGCATTTGACATTATTATAAAAGACACGAAGATGGCCAAATTGGACCTTGTAATATTTGCAAAAAAGTCCTAAAATGTAAAAGGTGCTCTACCAGTGGACTAAGGACCCATCTTGAAACTGTGCTTTTTGAAATTTTATTTTCAGCACAAAAAGGACAACTAGTTTAAATACGTTGTGTTGTCCATTCCTTTATATTCATGTTTTACAAATTTTTGAATAACCGTCATACGGGGTGAGTCCGAACAATTTTGCAAAATTGTCAATTTGTGTGGACTGTAACTTTTTTTGTGCTGCATAGTTTTTCACGAAACTTTGCAATCACATGCTGCCGTCATTCAAGTACAAAAATGACTTTTTAGAATATTTGAAATGTCACACGTGACTTTGTAATTATCATTTAATTGCTTGGGGTGAGTTCGAACGGTGCTGGGGTGAGTCCAAACGATCGCCCAACTTAATTAAAATGATACATCCAAAGTTTTTCAAAAATCGTAAAAACAAGTCAGAAGATGGGAAATAGTCTTTCCATTCATATTCATGCAAAATGGAAGGCAGGGACAACGTTTCATAATTAATTTAACTATGTTGAATGAAACAGAAACTTTTAGCCCAAGTGACATGAAGGTTTTCAGGTGAAAAATAATTTAAGTTTTAATTAACATTTAATCATGATTATATCTAGGAAATGATAGTTCATAACGTTAAATGTTGATTTCGTAAGTTTTCATGGAAGAAATAAAAAGTATTCTGCCAGAGAGTGGCCAAAAGTCGCCGTTCGGAGTCCGAACTTCGGACTCACGCCATTTTTTTTTGTAAACTGACGCGTTTCAGTTAAAAATAAAAATAAATTACAAACCATGGAACAAATAATAAATTCGATACACCATCAATACCATCATGATCCTCATGAAATTCTGCACAATTTAGGTATGTGCATTCCACCTTTGGTCTATTTAAATTCATCGAAATCTCACAAACGTTTTCAAGACAAGAAAAATGGATGAATTTAACATTTAAATTTAAAATGTGTTCTATGTAAAGACATTTAGAGTTGGCAAAGTGTCAGATATTACAAATTGTGTATAAACAATTATATTTTAATTGCTTACTAAAATTTTCATTGTCATTAATTGTCATGAGCTAAGTAGAATATTACACGCTCGGGAGAATCGTTCGCACTCACCCCCGGTCGTTCGGACTCACCCCGTATGACGGAATGTAATTTATGTAAAAACATTTTGACCGTGACACATGTACTCAAATTAATATAATCACGATTACACTCTTATTTTGAAATATTAGCAAGAGTAGCAAAGCATTTTCTGTACCACTTTTCACATTAAGGGATTGGAGTTCAAATATGGTCACGATGGTTTTGACCTTGTCACATTAAAAGGAGCAAGGTTACAAGAAAGTG